>JAQZBX010071387.1:0-15244 GCA_029593785.1 Cabassous unicinctus | reverse complement strand
TTTTTTTTTTTTCTCTGTTTGAATTTCTCCTGCTTATAAGCGACTCCAGTAATCAGTTTTAAGTCCATTCTCATTCAGTTGGGTTACAACTTAATTAAAATAACATGTTCAAGATATCCTATTTACAATGGGTCCACTCCTATCAGAATGTGGACCAAGAACATGTCCAAACTGAGGTACACAATTCAATTCACCATAGCATTAAATTATGCAACACAAGTAACTTGCTAATTAGAGTATTGCCAGATATATAGGAAACACTCATTATGTGATAGCCATTAATATAATTATTGGAACTAAAGAACAAAGATGAAGATATGAAGCAAATACAGAAGCTACACTAAGAAATCAGTGATTTCAAACAACACATTTCGATCACTTGAATAAATTACCTGAATGTAACATATACAATATCGGGGCATACAAGTACTCTTTTTTTCATCTCTAAAATGGGTGTGATAGTAACAGTACCTTCCTCACAGCACTGTTATAAGGATTTAATTTTAAAATTTTTTAGTAATGTGTCTGTCACTAGTAAGCACTTAACTACAACTACTTGTACTACTATTGCTAATTATTACTATTATTTTCATTATGATAAGAAGTTCAGAGTTTATGAGAGATACTTGTGATGACATAATAATAATTTTATAGTATGATAGGAACAGGAGAGTTAACATTACAAGTTTCTTAAAGAATGAATACAGTTTTTCCAGATGGAGAGGAAGGGAAAGACATTCATGGCTTCCCCATGTGTTTTACCTAAACTTGACTTGTTTTCAAAAAGTCACTAAAGCCACAATTATTCCTCTGAGAATCTGCTTCTGAATTGACCATGTCCACACAAACTAATCAATCAATAGGTGGTTGAGCACCAAACTTGTGAAATATGCAAATAAACTATGACAGTCCCCCAGCTGGTTTTCTTATATACACATTCTCCCTTAGCACATTCTGCTTGATACACTGCTCTCCCTAAAATGCAGTTTCATCATGCCATAACTGTTGGAGAATAGAGTGGTTCTCAAGTGTCTGCTGTATCAAGCCAAAACAATTCTTGTTAGCTTTTGAAATCCTCTGTAGTCTGGCAATCTGGAATATGTCCGTGGACCAACATCACCTGGGAATTTGTTATGAATTTGTTAGAATTCCTAATTTAGAATTCTGACTAAATTAGTCTGAATTTTAACAAGATCCTGCAGCATGCAAATTAAAGTTTGAGAAACTGCTCTAAAATAACCATTAATCCAAACCTAACAAAAATCACTAATCTGTAACACAACTTCTGCACTGATCAAGAGGAATTAAATCTTTTCTCTAATATTTCTGCATCTCCAGCAATCCCTTGGACGTGGTTTTAACTCCACTGGAAAGACTCCATATCCTTCCCACTTAGTATTTAAATCCCATCCATCCTTGAAGGTCCATTAAAAAGGCCCATATCGTCCATGAAATTAAGACCTTTACAAACCACACACTAACTTTGCCGACCATCTCTTGCATTTAGGTGACCGCCATTTCATTCCTCTTTTTTATTCATTTATTATTCATTTATTAACTTTTTCCTGAATGCTTATTATAGGTTTCAAGGGACTGTGGCATTGGCTGGAATGCAAACAAGAATGCAGGCTTTCCCTGTCCTCAGTAAGCTCTCAATAAAAGCAATAACAGTTCCCATAGCCGATTTTTTTTATAGGCCAGCAATATGTCTTTCTTTATTCATTGACAACTACCAGATTTTCAAAGAGTTCCTTTTCTAACTTCTTAAGTTTTAGACATGGTAGGCACTAAATAAATAATTGTTGATTGAAGACAATCTTTGATCTCAACTTGGGGACCAAGTTTACACATATGGAACAACCATCGCACAACGCAGCTCTTTCTTCCTACTGCTATTCATGACACAAGGAAACGTTCATGAATTTGCAATGACATTTTGGTTTACTAGTAGTGTCTTTTGGATCAAAAAGTTCCTCCAGGGTGCCATGGAAGTTTCTGTTTCTCTATAGCTAATGTTTGTGCTCACCAGAGAATGTTTTGGAGACCAGCCAACCAAATGGAATTGGCTAGTAAAAACTTTGTAGGTAAATATTCTGGAAACAAATTTCAAGACCATTTGCTAGCAAAATCTCAGCAGGTGGAATTTTAAGCAACATAAGTTTTGTAAACGTTTGATTTGAAGATGCCTAAAGGAGTGGCAGAGATAAAATACTTAATGAAGTATGTAATATCCCATATTCTCTGATAGAGAAAATAAAAGCAAACTTTTCTTGTTGCAAAACCATTCATCAGCAATTTATGTAGAAACAAATGTTTTTGGTAGACAGCCATTCTTTAAAAGATCTCAAACTCCAAGCAACAGCGCTCGAGTACAATAAGGTGAGATATTATGCAGGATCATTTAGGAGCCCCTTTGTTCATTCACTGTGATTCGAAAGCAGGATCATAGACAGGAAACTTCAAAACCAAACTAAGTAAATACACTATTTCCAAATAACATAAACTAGAAATTTACATAGGATCTGATGTTACAGAAAAGTGCACATTGACTCAAGAATCAGCAATTTCCTAATATTTATAATCTTCAAGTTGGTTGCAACTTTTTCTTATCGTTTTCAGCAATCTTACTGAAGATGAGCATTCCCACATGATGTGCAATTTTTTCAACTTTTAATTTCTCTGGGTACAGAAGAAAAGGTCTGGACCCTTAATTGAGCAATTATTATTTTTTAAGTAAATATAGAGTTTGAAGACACTGCCAACATTTTCCTTTTACCCAAAGAACAAGTTTAACATAGGCAGCGGTGTAAGCATTGCTTGGCAAAACCCCAGCTCTAGGTAGAAGAGCCAAGTCAAAACTGAAAGGGGAACTCATTCTTCACCTCTAGTCACTCCCTGGCATCTACTGAGGTTCTTGAATGAGAGCCAATTAGGACAGATTTACATGTCTCCTCGGAGGTTTTAGATAACTCTTCACTAAGAACTATTTGTTTTTCTCATTTAGACTGTTTCTCCAGAGTAGGATTTGCAAACTTGCTGCTGAATATGCTGCTTGTAGTGCATTGCTACATTCCCATACCAACATAAAGCACTGGTATTTGAAAAATTTATTAAGAAGTGACTCATCTTAACTCCAAGATTTAAATTTGTGGGGTGCTTCTATCACATTTTCTACAACGTTGTCCCAGAATTCAAGTAACAGATGATAAAGAGTTCATATGAGAATAGTTCATGGAATTTGTCTAGACAAGGAACTTGTTACGTAGCTTGCACCATTGTTTAAGCAATTCTTTTTTTCTGTTTTTCTTTATATAGAACTAGAATCCACTTGCCTGAAACTCCTTCCATTTGTCTTAGTTTTGAAGATACCCACTGTCTCTTTAACCTGTCTTTCAAATATTTGAAGATAGGTTCACGCTCTCTCTTTCTCTCTCTAGACTTCTCTTTCTACTTAAACTTTTCCTGTTCCTTCAGCTACTCCTTAGGTTATAAGTCTTCCAAACGTCATCATTAATAAGAAGTTAACTTTTTAACAACCACATTTTGAACATAGTCTGCTAATAGTTCAGTTAAAGTAAAAAAAAAAAAGAACTATATTTTCAATAATCTTTTATAAGTATGGTTAAGTTTTAACTGAAGGCTGTAATTAGCTGTCACTAATATATAAGATACAATCTAGAAATTGCTATTTAAACGTTGGTCTAGTAGACCCAGCTACAGAAAGCATCTTTTTAGTTGTCTCCATTAATGAAAATATTACTAGACACTACTAAGTGGTGATTTTTAAAAAAAATATGCTAAAATATTATTATCAGCTACTGTTTAAAACTTCTCACCAGAGAAATATTATGACTTCCAGATAAAATGTGTGTTATTTAAATACAATTTTAGCAGCCACTAAAATTTTTAGGAAGATCTTAGATCACTTGGCTTTTTAATGACAGCTTTTAAAAATCAGATACCTTTATTACACAGTATCAAATTAAAATAGGTCACTATTTGCAAATTTTCAAACATTTATGAAAATATAATTAGCTACCACTTTAAATCAGATTTGGAGGCAGTTTGAATATTCCTTATATGCCCAAAAAAGTTTCTCTAGCCAAAATGCTCAACTGATGATGTGTCCAACAATGTAGGCAGTTAATATTCACACAAATGACATCAACAATTTAAGGCACAATGCTTTTACTTCTCATTAAAATTTCTGTATTACTGAAGCTTGACCAAATTTTCTTTATGCTTTGGCCCTCCATTTATTTTAAGTCAGATACTCCACAGTTTTCCTCCTATAGATGGATTTTCCTTTGTCTTAACTATTTTCCTTTCTTCTCTTACCTGTATTCAAGGAATAGAAAAAAGCTATTTGATGTGCCAATCTAAAGTATGTTCAGATAAAAGGTAAATAATTCAATAGGCTTGTCGAGGAGGGGTTGACATTTGGAGGTTGTTTCCTTTATCATAGGCTCTCCTAATGAGGTCATGTGACCCATGGTAGTGACTTGCTGGAGTAAATTTTGAATTGGTGAAAACATCTAAAGGAAGAATAGTGGCAGAAAGAGGGAAAAAAATCAATGAAGAAAGGAAGTCCAAATGCATATTCTTATCAAGTCTTGCACTTGTACAATAGTTACCAGCCTCTCTGAAAATATTTATATGTGTGGGTGGAGGCAACTTGCCCATTAAATTGTAAGAGGCATTATCAGATTCATCAGGACTTGGTTGTAAATTTGACTACACAGTTTTGGCTTATAGAGAAACGAGAAAGAAATATCTGATTAAAGTGTGCATTGCTGCTGAGGCAACTGAATGTTGCCATAGCAATTGAGATGAAATGTGCAAGAAGTGAGATAATTAAATCTAACCCCTTTAGTAGTTTTGACAGTCAATGCACTGCCAATAGAAAAAGTTATCTAGAGTATTAAGATAAAACACATTCCACATGGAATGTCTTCTTACTAGTATTTTGTTGTTCCCTTTCTAAATACATTGCTTTAAGTGTCTAATTTGAATGTTCTCTTTTAGTAATCAAATACAGTTTTGACCTTGGTCTGCAGCTGCCTAGAATTTCTGCTGGTTTATTGTATCATGTTAGCAGACATCTATAAAAAATATCCAATTTTTTTTCTAGTTCTTTAAAAAAAGATACTAAAGCCAAAGCTGTCATATTTGAGCTTAGAATTCAATAATATCTAGAACGTGCTGCCCTCTTCAGGAGCTGATGCTTAAAAATACTTTGATTTCTTTTTAGCATTTCAGAAACTATAAATATGAGTTGTGATGTCATCAATTATGATAATATTTTTATGAAAAAGCCATCACATAAAGTATTTCTAAGTTAAATTTTTCCCATTAAAATTTCCACTAAAATATGAAATTTTGAAACTAATTGTTAATATTTATGATTAAATATAAAATAATAGTTTTTTAAAAATAAACTACTCAGAAGAAGAATTCCTGAATCATTAAAAAATTTTAGACTTCCATATTCACTATCCATTCAAATGTTTCTTTAAGAGTAATGGTTCTAAAAAATAAGATATTTTCAGTGTGAAAATCTAAGACCTTTCAAATCCTAACTTTATTCTCCAGCAAAGAATCTTTGTAAATTTTGTGAAGATCGGTGTTTGTAGTTTGAAATTTTTGCTAGTTTTCATGTAGAGAAACACTATATTCCTTGAGAATAATGATTCCAAATATATAAACACATTATAATTTTTATTAAACATTACTTAACTCAAAAAAATAGCGAAGGGTCTGAAATACCACTTCCAGAAAATTTAAGCATATCTCTTTTCTGTGCATGTTAGCAATTAAAATTCCTGTAGCCATGATCTGGTTTTGACAGAGTTATGTGAAATTAGTATGTTTTTTTCTCAAAATTAGGTTTATGATATTTAAAAAGTAAAGGAACAGAAAATGACCAATATCTAACAACATTAATTATAAAAGTGTGAGAAAAGCATATTTTCCTACAACTAAACATATCCCCTTATATTAGAACTTTTGGCAGTAAGATAAATTACTCTGTATCAATTACTAAAAATAGAAATATATGTTGATTAAAAAATTTAGAGTACACAACAAATTCAAGAATAAATACCTATTCAAAATATAGTTTTATCATGTGATAAAATTTTAATCTTGTTTTTAATAAACAGAAGACAAGATAATGAATACTTCCTTCTTATTTATTTACTGTGGAAAAGTAGGAAATTGGACTCCTGATTTTGTTTTTTAGCACCTACATCTGACTTTCAGTTCAAGAATCCAAACAGGAAATTTATTTACCTTTATGGATGCAATGGTCATTAATGTTGACTTCAGGAAAGTAGAATTCACCCTAATTTTCCCTTAAAAAGTTTTATGTATAGCTGCTCCATTTATATGAAGGAAAAGTACAGCTGAGCTTAAGGGAAGCGAGAGAGAAAAAGGGAGAAAACTACTGACAATCTTCTCTTAATCTTATAATATTTGTTTTGTGGAAAATAAAATGTTTTATTCCTGAATTTGAAAATACTTATCACAACAATTGCTTAATCAGATTGTAACTCTGTCCAAAGGCATGTAATACAGGTTGAAGAATGTTTTAGAACACTGGTTTGTGTTTTCTACACTAGATTTACTTCATTTTTGTTTTGCTGCTGATGCATTACGTTTGGCAGTTAGGATCCCTGAGGATGGAGGTATAATAAATAATAATATTTTCTTTGCTTTCCAGGGTATTTATGGCACAAAGATAAATTTCATCTTTCCCAGAATGGTAAGTAAAGAGCCCTTTCTATATTTGATGGTACTGAACACAAAGGAGAGAAAGTGAATTTTTATAATAAAACTAAAGTCTCATTTACTAAATATATTGAATGATCTGATAATTATAAGGTAGCTCATGCTCTTACAATAAACAGCTGCTGCATTCAAATTCTATAAGCATTCCAAAATTCACACCAATATGCTACAGGCCCTTCAGAGGGAATATACAATTTTGCTTTCTCTGTTGGACTACATTTGAAAGTAGTGTATTCAACATTTTGTTTTTTGGAGTAATTTACATAAAAATATACACAGATATAGAAATAAATGCAGTTTACATTTTATGAGTAGAAGGAGAAAGCATATCTGTGATACATATTAGAGTGGGTAAGTGAGTGTTCTCTGGAATTTTTACTGTTACATAAAAATTGATTGCAATTTATGTTTGATCAGGGCTTTGCAGCATCTGTGAATTTTAAAATGTTTATTTTCTAAGAGCATATATCATAACTTCTCCTAAGCAAGCTAGCTATTATTTTATTTAAACACAGAGTTTTGGTTGTCTTTATGTTTTTATGACTTAAAAAGGCAATATATAGCTTTAATTTCTATCATAACCTCTTTACAATCCAAATAAAAATTAATCTTATTGAATGGGGAAGGTCAGTGTAAAATGACATTTCTCAGCAAGTTATTACTGTATCTTCAGAAGTTATATATATTTTTGGTGGTATTTGCATATTCCCTATACAAGAAGGAATTTCCCACTGTAGAAATAATAATCACTTTGAAATAAAACAATCATCAGAAAGTGCTGTGATACAATGTTAAGTAAAAAAGCTGGCACAGAACTGTATACAGTATATGGTAAGTGCATGTATGCTTGTTTGTAGATGTCAGAAAGAATTGGGATCATATTGAGGGTGTAGTAAAAAGACTCACAAAAGGTACACAAAATAGTGGGAACATGGTGGTTTGAATAATTTTCATTCATCATTTTCTGAATTTCTTATAATAAATATGTTATTCTTACCATTGGAACAAAAGCATTATTTGGCTAATAAGCTATTCAAATTAGCATATTTATTACAAAGGAAATATGTATATATAAAATTGGAGAAATATGTCTGTGCCAACTGCACAACCAAAATGATCTTATACAATAAAAAAAATACCTTTCAACTAATCCCAGAAGGAACTAAAAATATAAAATGAAGATTAATTATAAATATAATGGGTAAAAGAAAAAATGAAGCAATGGAGGATTTAAAGTGAGGGCAAAGCTATTACTTTTATTAATATTACTCCAATACAAAAGTGCTCCTAGAAGCATGTATGTGAAAAAAAATAAACATTTTAAAACTAAAAATGATCTGCAATTTCATTCTCTTTTAATGTATAAAATGTAGTATTTTATGATTTTTTTCACAAGAAGAAAAGGCTAAAGCACGCAGGTGAAAATTTTAAAATAAACTCCGACCTTAATTACTCAATAATAACAAAAATTCAATCTAAATTTATTGTGTAACTTGCCTTCTACAATTGTCATCTTTGTAATTTTAATGTCAAAAATTATTTTAAGGTCTAGGATTAAAAGCAAATAAAGCATAACAGATCATTAGACAAGTATAAAGAAATGTCAGCACAAGGATTGCTTTTAATCCATAATAGTTTTGTCATTTATTAATTGTAATTCTAATAAATAGTACAACTATTAGAATATTTTTGAGATTAAAGAATTCTGTTCAAGAATAATTTATTAGAGGGTGAAAACGTTCCATAAAATTGTGAATTATAGTTAGACCTCACATATCCAGCAATTTTAACTATCTGGTACTAAGCCAATAATTTTAAAAGAAAGAAAAAATAAAGGGGGGAGCTTTAGCATGTGTCTAATACTGTTCACATTAATGTTTCCCAGATCCTTGTGTCCATCCTACTTGCTCTCAGTTTACATAAAATTGTAACAGACCTGGTTCTATGATTATACAGCTCACAAAATAGAAGAGATACTATAAAAGGTGAGAGGGTTAAATGAAGAATGCATTGAGAGGGTAGAAGCTGTTTGCAGCTATTCACCAGCAATAAGAACTGAGAGACCAAAGACTAGCTATATGATTTTGAGTAAGCTATATCATATTCTTAGGTTTAAAATTCCTGATCTGTTAATTCTGGTATTTATACTGGCAGGTCTTTGATAAAATCAAGATCCTTTCTTGTCTTAGAACTTTACAATATAATGATGACTCCTTTAACTTACTATACAGAGCATAAGATAATATTGAAAGATTTAAGGTCATTAGAATGAAAAAAGCTTTAATGACTGACTAGGTAAATTTCATTCATTTACAAAATTCACTTATTTTGAATTTTGTCCCATCCAAATTATATTGTGTAAATGAGGCATCTTGTTATTGTAATATTCATTTTATATTACTATTTTAAAAATGTTTCTGAAGATTTAACCTGGTTTTTCTTTTTGCTCTATTGAGATAACATTATAAATGGAGTGTCTGAGAAAACTGGGCATCAGCATTTCCTCAAGAATGGGGAGTCAAATTCCATCCCTATGTGTATATAGAAATATACATTTCAAATAGGTTTGTGTTATCAAGCTGCTAATCTGATATATTAGGGAAACAAATACCTTAATTTATAATTTCTATTTCTTCTTCTACTCTATAACATATTTAACACAACCAACATATCATAACATTGTAAAAAGAAAATAAAATTAATCTGTCTATAACCAGTGAGGGTCAATATAACAAATTATTGGATTAATAAAGCATCTGTTCATTCAAAATATTTCTTTCTGAATTATAGGTTTGCAAATTTAAGCAAGCAGAGTTCTGAATTACTCTGTGATCTGAATTAAAATGTAAATGTATATTTTGTTGACATGTATCTATTAAAACTGAACTTTAAAATAGAATAGATCTGCAGCATTGCCAATCTAACAGATAAGTGATAAATGGTAATTAAATAAAATAATTCTATAATGTAATCTGTACAACAAAATAGATCTTCCTTTTCATTCCCAATTCTAGCTGGACTTGGTGAAAGATTGAATGCACATTTCTGTGAATATTTATAGCATCCAGCCTTCAACCAACAACTATTTCTGTGAATGCTAATAAAAATGTTTTGCTTTAGTTCCTTATGGCAAAAATTCCATACTGGAGTTAAGTATAGCCAATAGCCGTTTTGCCATTTAACTTAAAAAATTCCACAACTGTTTCCAATCTATCAAATGTCCAATTTTAGGTCAGGTAATGATATTACAAAAGAATTGCTAATTAGCTAACAGGTTGATTACTTTTAAGATTTTGAAAAAAAGCAAAGCTAAAAACAGACCTCTCCTTTTCCTTCAATTAAAATTGCATGCAATTATTTCTGTAGATTATAGATCTCTTTTGGGATTTCCGGTTTCATACAACTTTTTGGTTCATTTCACAGGAATAATATTCATCTTAATTAGCAAAAAAACAATTGATGGGCTTTTTACAAGAGGGAGTTCACTTGGTGCACTGATTACTGCCACTAGATTATCCTGTTAAAATAAAAAGGACCTGCTTTTTTAAAAGCAGTTAGTTGAATATGTTATCTGATAGTAGCCATTGCCTTTGAAGACAGGATATCTCTCTTATATGGGTGATTGACCCATTTTTTTTTTTTAAGATTTATTTTATTTATTTATTCCTACCCCCTTCGTTGTTTGAACACACTGTCTGCTCTCTGTGTCTGTTCATTGTGTGCTCATCTTCTTTTTAGGAGGCACCAGGAACCTGGGACCTCTATTGTGGGGAGGTGCCCAGTCATTTGAGCCACCTCCACTTCCTTCTTGTTGTGTCTCCCATGGTGTTTCCTTGTTGTGTCAGCTTGCCATGCCAGCCCATTGCATCAGATCACTGCCTTGCTCATCTTCTTTAGGAGGCACCGGGAACCGAACCCGGGATCTCCCATGTGGTAGGCAGGCACCCAACTGCTTGAGCCACAGCCACTTCCACCATTTTTTAAAAAATATTTTATTTTACTTATTTCTCCCCCCGCCCCCATTGTTTGTGCTCGCTATCTGTTCTCCATTCGTTGTGTGCTTTCTGTGTCTGCTCGTCTTCTATTTTTCCAGGAGGCACTGGGAACCAAACCCGGGACTTCCCATGTGGGAGGGAGCTGCCCAACACTTGAGCCACTTCCGTTCCCCCCCATTTTGTTTTAACCTCCAAACTTCCCTAAGCAAGATGCTAAGTTTGCTTCCGAAATAATTTTATACAATGTTACACCAATTCAGATATATAAATCACAATTACTAAATAAATAAAAAGATATTTCTGGTATGTCAGTGAATTGTATTGTACAATTCATAAGGTTGATATAATTGCTTCCTTTTAAAAATGTTTTATAATATTGAGTAGATAAAAAAATGAAATTTATAATGTATATAAAAGAATCATCAATACCTTTATACCCACTAACCAGTTGAAGAAAAAGAATATTATAATGACCTTTCGAGTCTTCTGCATACCCTTCTACAATCGCATAACAGAGGTAAATATTATTTTAAATTTTCTTTATTCTGGGCTTTATATATATATATATAATTTTACCTCATATTTGGGCATCTTTAAGCATATTATTGTTTTGTTTACATTTTTGTGAACAATATATAAATAGAAACATATTATATGTGTTTGTTTTTCTGTGACTTTTTCTTTCATTATTAAGTTTCTGAGATTGAACCACGGTGTAACACATAACAATAATTCATTAGTTACCACTTCTTAAGGCTAGATAATATTCCATTGTGTGTATATATACCACATTTTTAAATCCATTTGTTGGTTGATGGACCCTTGGGTTGCTTCCAGTTTTGACTATTGTAACACTGCTATGAATATAGATGTGCTAATATCTGTTCAAATCCATGCTTTCAGTATTTTGGATATATACCTAGTAGTGGGATTGCCAGGTTGTATGGTAACTTTATATTTAGCTTCCTGAGGAGCTCCCAAAATGTCTTTCACAGCGGCTGCAACATTTTACATTCCCATCACCAATGAATGAGCGCACTTATTTATCTACATCCTCTACAATGCTTGTAATTTTCTGATTTTTAATAGTGGAAATTCTAGTGGCTGTGAAATGATATTTCATTGTGGTTTTGATTTGCATTTCCCTAAATAGCTGATGATATTGAACATCTTTTCATGTGATATTTAGCCATTTGTATATCTTCTTTGGAGGAATGTCTATTCAAGTCTTTTGCCCATTTTTAAATTAGGTTGTTTATCTTTTTATTGTTGAGTTGTAGGATTTCTTTATATATTACAGATAGTAAACCCTTACTGGATATGTGGTTGCCAAATATTTTTTCCCATTGTGTAGATTGTCTTTTCACTTTTGTGACAAAGTCTTTCGATGCACCAAAGTTTTAAATTTTAAGGTGGTCCCATTTGTCTATTTTATCTTTAGTTGCTTGTGCTCTAGGTGTAAAGTCTAAGAAACCATTGCTTAACAAAAGATCCTGAAGATGTTTCCCTATGTTTTCTTATAGGAGTTTTACAATCCTCGTTCTTATATTTAAGTCTTTGATCCATTTTGAGTTAATTTTTGTATATGGTGTGAGATAGGGGTTCTCTTTCATTCTTTTGCATATGGATATCCAATTCACCCAGTACCATTTGTTGAAGAAAGTATTCTTTCCCATTTGAGTGGACTTGACAGCCTTGTCAAAAATCAATTGAGGGAAACGGACGTGGTTCAAGCAATTAGGCTCCCATCTACCATATAGGAGGTCCAGGGTTCGATTCCCGGGGTCTCCTGGTAAAAGGCAAGCTGGCCCATGTGGTGAGCTGGCCCGAGCGGAGAGCCGGTCCATGCAGGAGTGCTGGTCTGTGCAGGAGTGCTGGCCCATGTGGAGTGCTGGCCCGCATGGAGAGCTGGCTCAGCAAGATCATGTAACAAAAAGAGACACAGAGGAGAGGCAATAAGAGATGCAGCAGACCAGGGAGCTGAGGTGGCACAAGAGATTGAGTGCCTCTCTCCCACTCCAGAAGGTCCCAGGATCGGTTCCCAGTGCCGCCTAAAGAGAAGACAAGCAGACACAGAAGAACACACAGAGAGCAGACAACAAGCACAAAAACAATGGGGGTGGGGTGGGGGGAATAAATAAATAAATTTAAAAGAAAATCAATTGGCCATTGATGTGAGGATTTTTCAGAAATTTCAGTTCAATTCCATTGGTCTATATATCTATCTTTGTGCCAATCCTGAGCTGTATTTTTTTAATCTTTATTTTCTCTTTAAGCTTTGATTATTCAACTACTTATTCCCCCCACTCCCTTGTTATTTGTGCTTTCTGTGTCCATTCACTGTGTCATCATCTTTCTCTTTAGGAAGCACAGGGAACCAAACCCAGGAACTCTGGTGTGGGAAAGAGGCACTCAATTGCTTGAGCCACTTCATCTCCCTGGTCTGCTGTGTCTCTCACTGTCTCTCCTCTACATCTCCCTTTGTTGCGTCATCTTGCGGCATGGGCTGTCAGCTCTCTGCAGCGCAGGCCGTCAGCTCTCCATGACGCAGGCTGTCAGCTGAGCTGTTTTGATAATTGTAACTTTGCAATATGCTTTAAAGAATGGAAATGTGAGTCCCCAAATTTGTTGTTCTTTTTCAAGATGTTTTTGGCTATTCAGAGCCCCTTACCCTTCCAGACAAGTTTGATAATTGACTTTTCCATTTCTGCAAAATAGGCTGTTGGAATTTTTACTGGGATTGCATTGAATCTGTAAATCATTTGGGGAAGAATTGGCATATTAATGATAGTTAATCCTCTAATCCATGAACATGGAATGTCCTTCCATTTATTTAGGTCTCCTTTGATTTCTTTTAGCAATGTTTTGTAGATTTCTGTGTGCAAGTCCTTTATATCCTTGGTTAAATTTATTCATAGATATCTTTTAGTTGCTATTGTAAATGTAATTTTTTCTTGATTTCCTCCTCAGATTCTCATTAATAGTGTATAGAAACACTACCAATCTTTGCATGTTAATCTTGTACCCTGCCATTTTGCTGAATTCATTTATTAGCTCTAGTAACTTTGTTGTAAAATTTTCAGGATTTTCTATATATCAGATCATGTCATTTTAAAAAAGTGAGAGTTTTACTTCTTCCTTTCCAGTTTGGATAATTTTGCTTTCTTTTCTTTACCTAATTGCTCTGGCTAGAGCTTCCAGTACAATGTTGAATAACAGGAGTGACAGTAGGCATTCTAATCTTGTTCCAGATCTTACATCAAAAGCTTTCAGCCTTTCATCATTGAGTATGAAGTTAGCTGAAGGTTTTTCATATATGCACTTCATTGAGTTGAGGAAGTTTCCTTCTATTCCGATTTTTGTAAGTGTTTTCATGAAGAAAGGATGCTGAATTTTGTCAAATGCCTTTTCTGCATCAATGTAGATTATCATGTGTTTTTCCCCTTTGCTTTGTTAATGTGGTGTATTACATTATTTCATTCTCTTATGTCGAATGACCCTTGCATACCTGGGATAAAACCCACTTGACCATGGTGTATAATTCTTTTAATGTGTTGTTGGATTTGATTTGCAAGTACTTTTGGTGAGGATTTTTGCATCTATATGCATTAAAGAAATTGTTCTGTAAACTTGCAGTAACTTTGTGTGGTTTTGGTATTAGGGTGATGGCATCATAGAATGAATTAGATTGTGTTCTTGCATCAATTTACTGGAAGAATTTGAGAAAGATTGGTATTAATCTTATTGGAATGAAGAATTCACCTATGATGCCATCTGGTCCTGGGTTTTTCTTTGTTGGGAACTTTTTGATGACCGATTCAATCTTTTTTTTGTAATTGGACTGTTGAGGTCTTCTATTTCTTCTAGAATCAGTGTAGGTAGTTCATGTTTTTGTAGGAATTGTCCTTTTAATCTAGATTTTCTGATTTATTCATAGTATCTTCTCGTGATCCTTTTTTAATTCTGTGGGGTCTGTAGTGATGTCTCCCTTTCATTTCTGATTTTATTTGGGTCTTCACTATTTTTCTCTTGGTCAGTCTAGCAAAGGTTTGTCAAATTTATTGATATCAAAGAACCAACTTTTACTTTTGTTAATTCTTTTCTTTTTTTTTAATTTCATTCTTAATTTCAATAATTTGTGTTGTAATCTTTGTTATTACTTTCCTTCTGATTGCTTTGGGATTAGTTTTTTGTTCTTTTTCTAGTACCTCCAATGGTACTGTTAGGTCTTTGATGTTACCTCTCTCTTCTTTTTCTTTTTTAATGTATGTGTTTTAGGGCTATAAATTTCCCTCTTAGCTCTACCTTTACTGCAACCCATAAGTTTTAGTAAGTTGTATTCTCATTTTCTTCTTGAGATATTTATTGATTTCCCCTGCTATTTTTTCTTTCACCCACTGATTGTTTAAGAGTGTGTTAACTTCCATGTATTCATGGATTTTCCAGGTTTCTGCCTGTTA
>JAQZBX010071386.1:0-15245 GCA_029593785.1 Cabassous unicinctus | reverse complement strand
TAAAGAAAAATTCAAAATTCCATAAAGTGGCATTTGGAGATAATATCATGGTATCCCATGGTAAAACTAATATTTTAAATATATGTATTATAGTTCTTTGAAAACTATAGTTAAATTTATAAAAATCTCATTAAAATTATATTGATATGATCTTAATAATGATTCTAAGCATTATAAGGATTTTGAAGAGAATGAATCAAATGAATTTTTATAATAAGAATCCTGTGTAGTATTAATATTACAATTCACAATTCAATTGCTATAGATTTGAAATTCACTACAGGACAATTACTTGATAAATATTGCAGAGCAATGTGATTAATATGTCTGAGACACATAAAACATAATGTGCCTAAAATCAAAACAGACAAAATTCCAATATCTTATTTTTCATTTAGAAAGTATATAAAACATAAAAATTGTCATTTAAACATTTTCATACAATTTTATTATTGAAGTTAAGAAATGACAAAACAGTTATGCACAGGTATAGAATTCCCAGGAAGCAACCTTTCAGCAACACACCAGACCATTGTGGAACATTTGTTACTGATTATAAAATAATATCATCAATTACCACCAAGTATGATTCAAAGCATACATTTGGCATATTTTTCCATACCTCTCTATTATTAATACAGTACATATTTGACATTGATGCAAGACTATTACAATATTTCTGTTAACTACAGTCCACTGGTAATATTAATTTTATTTTACCCATGGCTCTGCACATTCCTATCAGCCTACAAAAGTGATGTACATCCTTTCTAGTTCAAAGAGGGACATTCTTACATATGTATTATTAACCACAATTCTCATCCACCTCTGAGTTCAATGTGTTATTTTGCCCCTAGATTATTCTCTAGCTTTCTTTCAATTGACATTTACATCCCTAGACTACCCTTTTCATCCACAATCCCATAGAGTATAGGTTATTAGTAGATAAGTGGAAGGCTGTGATGGAGTACTGATGCTTAATGTATATAGAAGTTCTAATTAGCTGGACTGTAAATGTGTGGAACAATTTTAATTTTACAAATAATTTGCAATAACTACATTTATAATTTGTAATAATCATCATGAATTACTATAACTTTTTCATCCATCAAAACAGAAAGTTTGTACAAATAAAGAAATACATGGCTCATCTTTCCTCCAGCCCCAGCAACTGAAACTTTTAATGAGTTTTCTTTTTCTATGATTTGGCTTATTTTGTATATTTTCATTATGTGGAATCATACAATATTTCTCATTTTGTGTATGGCTTATCTCACTCAGCATAATGTTTTTAAGGTATATTATTCATTAATAAAGATGATAAATTATGCAATGTAGGTATACCACAAAAAATCAAGAAAATTGAAATAAAGAATAATAAACTTATAATAAGAATACTGTAGCATAATATTGTTTGGAAACTTCCAGCATAAAAAAAAGAAAAAGCATGTATGTTATTTATGTAAAGATGTACAATAATTATATTCAAAATGGGTATAATTAAATTGTTATGATATTCTATATAAAACACAATTTTTAATGTTTTTTTCTACAGAAAAACGCTATAGTTATTTTTCAATATTTTCCTTCCTTCCATTATGTCAGGGTCTACTACGAAAGGTAGAAGCAATATTACTTTCTAAATTCCCTGTCTCATACCTGCTTTAGAGACAAACATACATCACTTTAGGTCATGTCTTAGAGGTTAGGTAATATTTTCTGAACTTTTTCTAGAGAACTAATACTCTATTTAACACAACATCATCAGCTGCATGCTTATTTCAATGCAAATAGCATTTATTTATGGAGGTTCATTTTGTCTATTTTTTAAAAGTCTGCTTTTGTAAGATTTTTATTAAATTTATCCTCTCCTTTTTTGTGCTTTGTGTTATTAGGCACAATATATTTATATATTCTCAATGACTTAAGTATTTTGGTTTATTGGAAACAAATTTCTTGCTAAGTTGGGTGCTGCTGCATGTGATGGCTCCACCATGAAGACTTCATCATTCAGGTATGGAAATAGCTGAGATCCACTTAGATCCTGCAACCAGTAGTAAATCTTTTGATTTCAATGTTCTTTGGTATGTTCCAGTTAATTTTTCACCTGGCTTCCCTTCATCATTAAGAGAGTATATGTCATGCATCCTTTAAATCAAGCATGGGTTTCAAGTTTCATGAATGACATTTCTCCCATTTAAATTTCTGTCAGAAAGTATTATTCAGTATTATTTCTGAGACCATTACAATTCATTACAATTTTCAGGTTATTGCAGGATGAGTAACAATCTTACTGGTCAGCCATCCCTGTTTCTGGATTATTTGGATTACCAATTTCTCCAAACATGTTTTCCTTAAAGTGTTGTTAAAGCAGCAATACTACAAAAGAGTTAGTGGTACATCTCAATAGAAAAATAAAAGGGTTATCACATGAAGATATGGAAGCTCTAAGAATGAAACTACAAAATCTGGTGATAGTATGTAAATATATATATTTACAAAAAAATGATATGTATATGTATTATGTAAACATATATTTTGTAAATATATATTTGTAATATATAATATGTAAATATATTTTGAATAATTTAGGGAAATAAATATTTCCAATTTATAGATTTAATGCATTTGAATTGGTATCAAATATGAATGTCATCTTTTGTTTTTATGGCACTGAATTTTTTCTAAAACATGGAAAAAGCAAAGAAATTGTCTTGTAATTGCTGAAAGCAATGACTTGCTCATGCATAATTTGAATCTGAAAAATATTTAATATTACATTTAATAAAAGAAATGACTATTCAGTAACTGGTGCTGGCCAAATAATTTATTTTAGGAAAAGTGAGCGATACTTCATTCCATAGATGTTCCCTAAAACTCAGAGTAATTGAAAAAATAAAATGTGATGAAACAAATAAAAGTACAATGAGAAGAAAACTTAGGGTGATATTTTCCCCATTTTATTATGAAACATAGCTTTCTAGGAAAATATTAAATAACAACAATGAAGAGTATACATTTTATATCACACAAATAAAAATATGTATATATTTAAAATATAAATGAAAAAACACTTGACCTACTAAGAAAAATATTTCCAATTTATACTTACGATGTATCACTAATACAATTAGTAAGTAAATAGGTAACAGGAGAGGGCATCCCATAAATCATGAATTTCATCATCACGGATCTGGGAGGGTGCACACAGGCAATGTGATAAGACTGAAAAATAGTCTGGAAAATTTGATATAAAATGTTATTGGAATTTAGGGACAATTTAAATATAACCCCCTTTCCTCTTCTAAGTTCAAAAAATATAGAGACCACTTCAGAAATCAGATACATGGAGAGGAAAATGCCAGTCTTATTACTTATGATATGCAAGGTGAAAGGCCTGGAGGTGACCAGCTGGCATTCTCAATGAACTAGCATAGATATGAGAAAACAGGGTGAAGCTATGTCTGGGTCTAAAAAACTGATAAAACAGATACAAGATTACTGTTAAGAGAGAATAAATGAACCTCTACAAGAGTTTCCTACTACTGCCATAACAGGAAACCATAAACTAGGTGATTTTAAATAATGGAAACTTATTCTCTTACAATTCTGGATGCTCAAAATTCTAAATCAAGGTGTTGGCAGGGCTATACTCTCTCTGAAGGATCTAGGAAAGTATCCTTCCCTTCTTTTTCCCAGTTTCTAGTAGTCACAGGTAATCTGTTTCCCTTGGCTTGAGACAGCACAACTTTAACTTCTGCCTGTCTTCACATAGCTTTCTTCCTTCTGTACCTGTTTCTGTGTCTTTTCCTCTTCTAATAAAATATCAAACATAATAGATGATGTTCCACCCAAGGCTGTTATGACTTCATGTTAACTTGATTATATCTGCAAATAACATTTTGCAAAATAAGATCATATTCATTACCCAAATATTACTCAGAAACTACAGGGATTCCCATGCTCCCCACCACCCACACCCCCAACAACCCCACACACAACCGTTCCCCATCCACGTGGTACTACACCCGCAATGGATATACACATCCTGGGGCCTTGCCACCGAGCATAGACCACAGTTCACATCACAGGCCACACTCTCTCCCACCCAGTTCTGCATGGTATATTCTGATGGAAAATGGCCTACATTCGTTGCTGCTTCACCACTCAGAAATGTATACATATATATATAACAAATAACATTTATGTAAACAAATGCACATATATGCATATGTATTATATATCATTTTACAAAAAAAATGTATAGGGGAGGCAGAAAGGGACTATAGTTAGTATTACTACTTTGATGATGCACTTTCATAATTTGTTAACAAATGTTTCACAACAATGCAGGGTGTTTGTGTGTGGGGCAGTGATGTGTGAAAGCCCTGTATGTTGCTATGCATGTTTGTTTTGTAAGATCATGGTGTTTACTGAACATTTATAGTTTATATATGCTCATGTATGAATGATATACTTCAATAAATTGTTTATTAAAAAAAAAGATCATATTCATAAGAACTGGGGTAAGGTTGTTAAAATATTATTTTGTGGTATAGAAATCAACCCATAATACTCACTTAGTTTTCAAAGCTTGTGTTACACTTCAGTTCAACAAAAACAAATCAGGGCAAGATGGCAGCAGAGTAAAGGAGCTCTAGGAGTTAGCGCATCCTATAGGGCAGTTAGCAAGCATGCAGAGCTATCTAAAGTACCTGTTTAAGGGGGCCCAGGAGACCAGGAGAGCTTCCTGCAACATCCATGAAATAATAGATGGAGGAAACTGCCCATCTACAGGGAAGATTCATGATTAGAGCAGTCAATGCCATGGATGCCAGTGCCCATCCTCCACTGGTGGCCTAAGCCACCTCAGGGAATATTCTGTGGCTGGAGATGGAAGGTACATTTCTTAAAAATAAGAGAGGAAGAGATGGTCAGGCACTGACTTCAGCTACTGATTAGTCAATTAGGCTGGCTAAAGAATAATGCTAAGAGTTGCTAAAATTTGAATCTGACCAAGTCAGAATGAGTCCAGTAGTGACCATTTTAACTCCACCCCCAGCTGGAGGGAAAGCAGGCCTGATTGAAAATCACAGTGAATTAAGGGACTTGATTCATTCTATCCAGTTTCCATTGCAGCCCTAGCCTATGTTCCTATCTCATGTCCAGCAAGGAGGAAGCTGGAGGAACCAGTGCTAGCCTCTCTGGGCAACTGCAGGCAATTTTGGCCAGCACAGACTAGATAGTTGACAGCTGGGACTCCATTCCCACTCTCCAGTAATAGAGGAGGGGAGCTGTGATTCCTCAACTTCTCTGGGCACCTGCAGGTGATTTCAGCCGCACAGATTGGTTTTTTGAGTGCTTTCGAGTCTATCCTTACTCCCCCCATAGAATAGGAGGGGGCTGGTGTTTCTTCACCCTCTCTGGACAACTGGAGGCATTTTCAGGATGCAAAGATTGGATACTCGGATACCTGTAGCTCCATCTCCACCTCCCAATAGTATAGGAGGAGAAATGTTTTCCTACAGCCTCTCAGGGTAGCTGCAGGCACTTTAAGACTGTAAAGACTGGTTTTATGGGCACATGGGACTCACTCTTGCCCCCCATAAGAAAACAGGAGCTGGTGTTTCCTCAGTCTCTCTGGGCACCTGCAGGTTCTTTTGTTCTGCATGAACTGGACTCTTAGGTGCCTAAGGTTACATACACATTGTTGATAGGATTATGGGAGGTGGTGCCTTCCCAGGTTCTGGGCAACGGCAGGCACTTTATCCCCACACAAATTAGATTGTTGGACACACCAGAGTGTCAATCTCCACCCCTGGCAGAGGAGGAGGGGAGCCAGTGCTCTGTTAGTCTCCATCCAATTACCAGGCAGGGAAGGAATGGGTGTGAAACTTCATCAGTCCCTCTGGCAACTAAGACAATATTGGCCTGCATTACTGCAATTACTACACATGTCTGTGGCTCCACACCTATCCCTGACAGAGGAGAAAGATGGTAGAAGATTCCTGGAGCAAATAGGTCACAAACAGCCTCCAAAGCTTACAGTGTCGACTACAGTTTGGCCCCTACTCCACAACCAGCAAGGGAGAAACGGCAAGAAAGCAATAAACTAAAGAGAGAAACTGCACCCAGGATTAAGTCACTTAGTAGGACAGATTCAAAGACACCAATAAAATATTAGAATCCATACCAAGAAAGGATAAGATATGGCTCAGTCAAAGGAACAAGATAAGCTTCCAGATGACATAAAGGAGTTGAAACAACTAATCACAGATGTTCAAACAAATCTCCTTAATATAGGCAATGAGATGGCTAAAGAGGTAAAGTAGATTAAGAAGACACTGGGTGAGCACAAAGAATTAGAAAGCATACATAGAAATATAGCAGAACTTACGGGAAAGAAAGCACAGTAAATGAAATTTAAAACACACTGGAGACATTTAAAAGCAGATTTGAAGAGGCAGAAGTGAGGATCATTGAGCTAGAAGACATGGCCTCTGAAAGTGATCAAAAAATAACAGATGAAGAAAAAAATGGAAAAAATTTAATAGGGTCTCAGGGAACTAAATGACAGCAAGAGATGTGCAAAAGCATGTGTCATGGATGTCCAAAAAGGAGAAGATAAGGGCAAAAGGGCAGAAGAAGTATTTGAAGAAATAATGGTTGAAAATTTTGCAACCCTACTGAAGGACATAGATATCTGTGTACAAGAAGCACAACATCCTCCCATTTGAATAAATCTAGATAGACCTACTCTGAGACACTTAGAAATCAGAATGTCAAATGCCAAACACAAGAGAGTATTCTGAGAGCAACAAGAGCAAAGCTGTGCATCACATATAAGGGATATCCCAAAAAGATTAAATGCTGATTCCTCATCAGAAAACATGGAGGTCCAAAGCTTATGGTAGGATATTTTTAAAATACTCTAAGAGAAAAACTGTCTGCCAAGAATCTTATATCCAGCAAGATTGTCCTTGGCTTGGGAAGCAAAGAGAGATTGAGGTGTGGTGAGTTTTGTTTTATTATTATTGTTGTTGTTATAAGAATAATGAAAATGCAGTAAGAATGATTGAAGTGATGAGTGCACAAATATGTGATTATACTGAATACCATGATTGTATATTTTGTGGATTTATGCTTTATTAATATGTATCAAGAAAATTGATTTGTTAAAAAAAAAAGAGAGTCTGTTTAGAATATTCACAGATAAACAGAAACTGAGAATTTTTGTAACCAAGAGACTGGCTTTGTGGAAAATAGTAAAGAGATTTGTGACAGCATTAAAAGAAAAGGCAGGAGAGACAGGCTTGGAAGAGAGTCTAGAAATGAAGATTATATCAGTAAAAGTAACTAAAAGTGTAAATAGTGTTGAAAATAAAACATGAGAGGCAATACCCAAAGATCAAAATGGATGAAGAACTGTCTTAATAGTAAAACACTGAGTGGTAATGGATTAAACCCTCCAATCCAAAGATACAGACTGGCAGAATTGATAAGAAAATATGAGCCATCTGTATACTGTCTGTATACTGTCTACAAGAGACTCCCCTGGCTTATTTCACTTATTATGTTAAGTGAAATAAGCCAGACACTGTCCATGTGCCTGCTGGACCCTGAGCCTCAGCACAGTTGCAACACCTACTCTCCAGTTCATTGTACTCACCCAGGACAACTAACAACAAGTTGAGGATTGACAACCACCATGCCAAGGTAATGAGTGAGCCTATAACTGCAAGCAAGTTAGTCCCATCCATTGGCTGTATGCAATCGAATCCCCTCTCAATTAGAGATGGAGTGGGCATCACCATCCCAGAATTCTAAGGATTTGGGAATGAACTATGGACTAGAATAGACTTCCTGGTATTCTACAAAAGACTTGTGATTCTAGCAATGGAAGAAATTACAATTGCAGGAGTGAACATAACCATCCCAGACTCCTCAGGATTGGGGAAAGAGCTATGGACTAGAGTGGACTTACTGGTATTCTATTATAGACATATTGTGATTCAAACAATGGAAGTAATTACAAGCTTAATGTGGAGCCAATGGCCACCGGATGTTCTGGGGGCAGGGAGAAGGAAAAGCAGTTGTAATACAGGGGCTTTTTTGGGACTTGGGAATTGTCCTGAGTTACATTGTAATGACAGATATAGGACATTTTATATCATCATATAACATGCAGAACTGTGTGGGAGAGAGTGTGGTCTACAATGTGAACTATGGCCCATCCTTAATGGCAAAGTCCCAGGATGTATATATCCATTGCAGGTGATGTGCCACACTAATGAAGTATGTTTATGTGGGAGGTTGTGGGAGGTGTGGGAGGGGGGCATATGGAAATCCCTATATTTCTTGTGTAACATTTATGTAATCTATTTAAAAATTTATTTTAAAAAAAAAGAAATTACAGCACTGATGTGGAGGCAGTGGCCACTGGAGGCTCTGGGGGGCAAAGGGAGGGAAAGACAGGTGTAATATGGGGTTTTGGGGGGACTTGGGAGTCGTTCTGATGGCATTGCAATGACAGATATATGCCATTATATATCTTCCCATAATCTGAAGAATTGTGTGGGAGAGAGTATAAACTACAATGTGAACTATGGTCCATGCTCAATGGCAATGCCTCAAGATAGATTTAACAATTGCAATGAATGTGCCACACTAAGGAAGGATGCTGCTTATGTGGGAGGGTGGTAGGTGTGGGGAGTGGGGCGTATGGGAATCCCTATATTTTTTGTGTAACATTTGTGTAATCTAAGTAACCTTTAAAAATTTTTTTTAAAAGAAATAAGCCAGACAAAAAAGGACAAATATTACATGGTCTTACTAATATAAACTAAATATGAAGAATAAATACATTGAGTTAAAACCCACAGTATAGGTTATTAGGAGAGAAGAGGAGGGCAGAGAAGGTGTACTGATGCTTAATATATGTGAAATTTTAATTAATTTGACTGTAAAGTTTGGAAATGAGTAAAGGCGTTGGTACCACATTATAGTGAATAGAACTATTTCAGCTAGTTTATAAATGGATTATTGGCTGAAAAGGGTAGTCTAGGGATGTAAATGTCAGTTGAAAGAAAGCAAGCAAATAATCTAGATACTGAATAACATGGTGAACCCAGAGGTGGATGAAAATTGTAGTTAATAATATAAATATGGGAATGTTCTGTGAACTAAAACAAATACATGTCACTGTTACAAGGTGGTAAGAATGTGGAGAATCATGGTAAAAATACAATTAATGTAACCTATAGGCCATAGTTAACAGGAATACTGCAATATTCTTGCATCAATTCCAAAGATGCACTGTGTTAATAGTGGGGGGTTATATAAGGGATATACTAAATGTACACTGTGTTCCAAAGTTGGTAATATTCTGATGGCGTTATCTCATGATCTGTAGCAAATGTTCCACACTAATGTGGTGTGTTCATTGAGGGGTGTTTTATGGGAATTCCATACATGTGCATGATGGTATTGTAAGTTCACAGCCTGTCTAATAAAAATATATTTTAAAAATCACACAACAAAAACACAAATCAGGCATTTTGCTCTTCCTTCAAGGGAAGAATGAACACACAGGAATAAATTGTCAAAGTTATTATTGGGATGTAACTCCTCCCCACTGAAACAAAAGACAATTAATCAAATAATCAAATGTCCATTCCCCTGTTCATTTGGCTGCTCTCCCTTATTTCTACTGTTATCTTGATGTCTTTTGGGGAGAACTGATTCGCTTTTTTTCAATTTTACTGAAAGAAAAAAAATGGGATTACCTCTAGAAGCTTCAACCCATTAGTGAAAAAAAAGAGTGAACATTTACTCAGTATTTATTCAAATCTTTCATATTTTACAATCATAAAATATAAACTATTCTGAACTATTTATACGATAAGATTCCATGCTGTGTAAAAATTCAAATTAAACTCATTGGAGAGACACATCAATTATAAAATTCCATTACCAAGCACTCAGGGGAAAAAATCACAAAGATAAAATCCTCTTTTAATTAAGAGTTCAAATAAGTCTTTTATTTTTTTTTTATTCTTCTTCAAAGAGTATCTTCATGTTATAAGTTGATGCATTTCCTCAGCTTCTACTGCATGGAATACTTTTCTGATGAAATAGGAGTCATTATTTCAGGGATTCACAAATTAGTTTATTGCCAAACGTCCCAAAAGCCACAAAAATTTCCAGTCACATGGATTTATCACAGAATTATCCTTCTATATACATGATATAACGTTGTGTTAAAGGTACTTGATATTCATTGAATACAGAAATGGTAATACATTTACAAAATTTGCATCCAAGTGTAGAAAAGTAGGTTGAGAAATAAATCTGGAATTTAGTTTCATCAAGATAGGCTGTTTCTAGTGTTCATAAATTGCACACTAAATTCTTTAGGCATATTTTGTTGCCAAAACTTTCTAATGAAACATGTTTGCCATGTGTGATGGTTAGGATAATGTGCCAACTAGGCCAGGTAATTGTTTCCAGGTGTTTGGTCAAGCAAACTCTGGGCTAAATGTAATACAAGAGCATTTATGGACTTCAGTCACCAGCGAGTTTACTGCGTGGGTGCCTGATTACTTTAATCAGGGATATTACATCAGCAATAGGTGATGCTTTTATCCAATCAGTTGAATGCCTTAAAAGGGGGAAGCTGCTCACCCCGAACCTGCTGAGCTCACATGTTCCGGGGGTAAGGCCCCAAGGCTTCACCCTGCGTCTCCAGTTGCATCTGGTCAAGGTGCCGAAGAGGCCGATTGAGGGTTATGAGCAGGATGAAAAGTTTCTGAGGAAGATGCACCACGTGTTGCTGGAGGTGGATGTGTTGGAGGGCACTCTGCAGTGCCCGGCGTCTGGACATCTCTTCCCCATCAGCTGCGGGTTCCCCAACATGCTGCTAAATGAAGAGAAAACTGAGACCTAAGCATGCCAGGCATCAGCTGTTCATTCTCTGACCATGTGTGTCTTTATGTTTCCATATGTTGTTGACTGTCACATTCATCGCCAACCCTCCACCCAGTGACAAGATGAACACATTGTGTTCATGAGCTCAATATTATTAATTTTTTTTCTCCTTAAAGCTTCAAAACCAGAAAGAAAGAAAAAAGAAAAAAAAAAGGAAATGATTTCAAGATTCAGAGAGAAATTCCCAGCTCTTCTTTGGGCAGCCAACTTTTCTCAGAAACTCATCAAGGACTTTTCATTGGACTTTCATCAAAACCCCTGGTTTGCAGCCTGCCTGTGGAATCTGGACTTGTGCATCCCCATGGTTATGAGACAGACTCTTAAAAAATCTCATATTATTGACAGATATCTCCTCTTGATTCTGTTTCCCGAGAGAACCCTGACTAATACACCTTGTATGGGAAAAATAATTATTACATTATTCAATTCTTGTTCCTTATTTGGCAAATGTACAAAGATAACTCTCCTATGATCAGATTTTATTTCTTAAGCTTCTTTTTCCTTCCTGCATAATCATAATCTCTTAAAACTCTCTTTCCCTTCAAGACATGTTTCCAGCCTTGGAAGGCAAGGTTTACACAAACTTCTGAATTTTCTTGGCTTTGTGATTTCTTTCCTCCTGTCCCACTTCTTTCACAAAAGCTCCTTAAAGATTTTAGTTTTATTTTCTTTCATCTCTTTGACCTGACAGGGTAATACTAACTGTTTTAGTGCTTAGCATTCATTTCTAGCCCAGACATTTCTTTTTTAACCTATATATTGTATCTTCTGGAATTTCCCCTTCTGAAAGATATAATGTCTATGACCGGGGATTCTAGAGAGCATGAAATATTCAAGCTACCTCGCCCAATTTCCTCTCCGAATTTGGATATTCCCTACCATGGTGTCTGGGTGTGTACCTACAGAATAATTTCTGGCAGAGTACAATGAGCCCTTAAGTCTGAAAAATGAAGCAGACCACTCCATATAGTATAATAGTAACAGTTTACAGACCAAGAGCTGGTCCTGGGTGCCTGCAGTATGTTCTGAGTAACAGTCCTCACTGCCCAGAGGTTTACAGAGTGTTATTTAGGGCAAGAACAAGAAGGCACGGAGCCAAGTCAGGGTTTGCAAGATCATAAATAGGTCTCTTTGAAGTTACTGACTATTTTAATTTGCTAAAGACTGTGAAGCAATATATGAGAAATAAATTGGGGATTTATTAACTAATAAGTTTACAGTTTTGAGGGTGCAAAGATGTCCAAATCAAGGCATCATCAAGAGATACTTTCTTCCTGAGCTACAGCTGTGGGTTATCAGGCACAACGCAAAATCATTAGAAGGTTGTATATATTTTTGTGTATGTCGATATTTATGCCAGCACTACACTGTTTTTATTACTCTGGCATTGTAGTAAGTTTTCAAATCATGGAGTGTGAGACTTACAAACATGTCCTTCCTTTGCAATATTATTTTAGCTTTGGAGGGCCCCTTGCAATTAAATATGAATTTGTGGATTGACTTTTCCATTTCTGCCAAAAACAGCTGCTGGAATTTTGATAGATATTCTATTGAGTCTGAAGATTACTTTGCTAGAATTGGCATCTAAATAGTGTGTAGGTTTATTTAATTTATTTCATCAGTGTTTTGTAGTTTTCAGTGCACACAATCTTCACTTCCTTGTAAACTTTACTCTGAGATATTTTATTCCTTATAAGATTTTTTTTCAGTTGATTTTTAATAATTCAGTTTCAGAATATTCTTTGTTGATGTATAGAAACATAAGTGATTTTTGCACATTAATTATACACTTGCAATTTTGCTGAATTCATTAGTTCTAGTAGTTTTCTTATGTAATTTTGGGGATTTTCTATATAAAGGCACACGTTATCTGTAAAGAGATAGTTTTACTTCTTCCTTTCCAATTTGTATGCATTTTACTTCTTTTTCTTGCCTAATTGTTAAACAAGGATTTGCAGAACAATGTGAATATCAGTGGTGAAATTGCACATCTTTGTTTTTTTGCCAGAACTCAGGGGGAAGGCTTTCACTATTTCACTATTGAGTATATTGTTTACTGTGGATTTCCTTCTTTTTTTTCTTTTGCTCTATTACTTTTTTTCTGATGAAAACTCTCAGCACACTTTCAAACCACTGATAGTCTTCCTGGATTCCATGAGAAAATGAAATTCTAAGGGACATAATTCTAGTATATGACTGTTTAACTGTTGACTTCGACCTATGTATTTTCTATGATTTTATTAAAATATTTTTATAATTTTTGCAAAAAATGAGACATTATCTGTAATAAGGTCCCCAATTAATTTTTAAAAGCATCTAACAAAAATTTATCCTTAATTTGTGATAAGACAAATCTTAATAAACTTAAGGCTACTCAGCAAAATATGTTGTTAAAAACTTGAGGACAATAATGTAGTATAAAGAAGGAGCCCTTTTAACTGATAGTTTTCAATTCTTTTGGGTCAGTCCCATAACCTAGTTCTAAGTAAAACTATGTACTTCTTCATTTTACAGAAAACTTGGCTGCATTTCCTCTAATTAAGTATATATCCCACGGTATATTAGATTATAGATATATATTGCCCTCCTTCTACCCACAGCCCTTGGCCCATTAGATATTGCATTTAGCCATGCACCTTGCTTTATCCCATTAACTGTGAAATAAAGAAACACTATACCTAGTCTCTATGAGACTTTTTTTCTTTTTTACCACTTGACACTTTGTTAGATTCTAAACACCTTTATAAAATAAAAATGCTCCAGGTAGTTACTTCTCTCTAACATGGGTTCTACTATGATAGAAGTGGGTGAAATTCAATTCAAATCAACTGCCAGAAGCAAAGCTGGGTTTTAATGTCATACATACCCAATGTCATACATACCCACAATTAAGCAATATATTCTCATTATTTTATGCCAATGAATTTGAGTTACTGTATTTTATGCAATGAACATTGTATAATAAAGGAATCTACATTCCACACCTAACCAGACAGGTGGGAATTTTATATGTACAGTTTGAAAATTTGTGACAAAAGCATATACCAGAGTAACCCCCAGCATGTTAAAGATAAAAACATTTCCACATAGCTACCTCATGCTGTTGTCTAACCATTTCTTACCTAGACCCACAGACAACTGCCATTCTGATTTCTTCAAATATATATTAGTTTTACTTTCTTAGAACTTAAAATAAATAAAACCTTACACAACTATGGCTGACATATTTCTCACAGCTTGGCTAGTTTTGAGGTCCAACAAGGTTGAATATATCAGATGTGTGTTCCATTTAATTATTGACAAATACAATCATTTTTTTCTATTTACTTTCTGTTGGAAATTTGATTTATTTCTAGAAATTTGTTGCTTATGCTGCTGCTATGAATAAAGACATTATGCACACTTCTATGTAAATCTTGTTATGTATGTGCATGTTATAATTTTCCTCAGTAAATCCTCATTTATGTAATTTGAGGTCACAGGAAAAAAGCATGTTTATCTTTGCATTACACAATCTAACATTTACCTAAAATGGATGCACCATTGCACCTTCTTGCCACAAACATGTGAGACGTCCAGTTGCTCTACAACTTTGTTAATTGTGTTGTCATTTTTTTAATTATATCTATTTATTCATCTACTTAAGTAGTACTGTAGTTTTAATTTGCATTTCCTAAATGATTAAAAATGTTGAACACTTCAATGTTCTGATTATTCAAATGCATATATATTTTTAAATGTCTGTTCAATTATTTTGCCAATATTACACATGGTTGATTTTGCCATTTTTATTATTGTGCTGTAGTTTTATATATAAGTGAATTCAAGCCTTTTTAAATGGATAAATATTGTAAATATTTTCTCCACATCTGTTTGCATATTCATTCTCTTAGAGGTGTGTTTGATGGATACTACTGTTCATTAATTATAAACAATTTATCATTTTTTGCTTCTTGTGGTTAATGACTTCAGGATTATTTTTCAAAAAGTTTGAAAACACCATATCAAACACAATACTGAGAAATAAATAACTGATCAGCCAATATGGCAGTGTGGGATCCTCCAAATTCTGTTTCCCCACAGAATTTTAGAAAAAGAAGCAAAAACAGGCTGAATAAAATAAAATAAATGGAAGAAGCTCATAGAGCTCTTGAAACCCTGCCCAACCCTTATGGTGTAGAGCTGCTCTGCACTCTCAGTGTGACTCTCCATAGTTAGCACATTAAAACTGTAGATATACATTAGGCAGCAATTTTTTT
>JAQZBX010071384.1:0-15244 GCA_029593785.1 Cabassous unicinctus | reverse complement strand
TATGCTGAGTTTGGCTTAGAGAGAGGCCACATTCGAGCAACAAGGAGGCTTTCAGGTGGCAACCCTTAGGCACCCCATAACAGTAGGCTAAGTTTCAATTAGAAGAGCAAATACTCATACAGCTAGTCCTCAATAACAAGAACCCATCAGTGGGCCATCCTCTTTGGCCAGACACTGCCTCTGCACTCAGGGGACTGTTGCTGCTCCCTTGGGGAATGTAGCAGAGCTCTCCAGGCTGGGAATTCTGATTCCCTCATTTATTGAGTAATTGTCTATCCACCGTGATCATGCCCCATCCCTTGATCATTTGAACAATTTTATATATCTTTCATGTATAGTCAGATGGACTTACTCCCATGAATCCCCCATCCCAGACAACCCCCACCAATAATCCACTGCAGTGCATGCTCTTTTATTGTTGAGTTGTATGATCTCTTTATATAGAACGGAAATCAAACCCTTATCTGATCTGTGGTTTCCAAATATTTTCTCCCATTAATTGGGTTTCCTTTTCACCTTCCTGACTAAATCCTTTGAAGCACAACAGTGTTTAACTTTGAGGAGGTCCTATTTATCTATGTTTTCTTTCATTTTCGTACTTTCGATGTAAGGTTTAAGAATCCACCACCTACTACCAGTTCTTGAAGATGTTTCCCTACATTTATTTCTAGGAACTTTATGGTTCTAGCTTTTATATTTAGGTCCTTGATCCATTTTAAGTTAATATTTGTGTAAGGTATAAGATAGGGGTCCTCTTTCTTTCTTTTGGATATGGCTATCCAGTTCTCCCAGCACCATTTGTTGAATAGACTGTTCTGCCCCAGCTGGGTGGGCTTGACAGGCTTTTCAAAAATCACTTGGCCATAGATGTGAGGGTCTGTTTCTGAACCATCCATTCAGTTCCATTGGTCTATGTATCTATCTTTATGCCAGTACCATGCTGTTTTTACCACTAGGTAATATGATTTAAAGTCTGGAAGTGAGAATTATCTAACTTCACTTTTCCTTTTTAAGATGTTTCTGGCTATCCGGGGTTTCTTACCCTTCCAGATAAATTTGATAATTGTGTTTTCCATTTGTTTAAAAAATGTTGGTGGAAATTTTATTGGGATTGCATTGAATCTGTATATCAATTTGTGTAGAATTGACATCTTAATGATATTTATTCTCCCAATGCATGAGCATGGAATGTTCTTCCAATTATTTAGGTCTTTTTTGATTTCTTTTAGCAATGCATTATAGTTTTCTGAATACAAGTGCTTTACATCCTTGGTTAAGTTTATTCCTAAATATTTGATTCTTTTAGTTGCTATTGTAAATGGAACTTTTTCCTGACTTCTCCTCAGATTGCACATTACTAGTGTATAGAAGCACCACTGATTTCTGTGTATTGATCTTGTATCCTGACACTCTACTGAAATCATTTATTAGTTCTAGCACCTTTGTGATAGATTTTTCAGAACTCTCTAGATATGCAATCATATCATCTGCGAATAGTGAAAGTTTAAGTTCTTCTTTTCCAAAATGGGCGCCTTTTATTTCTTTCTCTTGCTTGTCTGCTCTAGATTGAACCTCTAGCACTATATTGAACAACAGTTGTGACAGTGGGCATCCTTGTCTTGTCCCTGATCTCAACGGAAATGCTTCAGTCTTTCACTATTTGTACTCAATAGCTGTGGGTTTTTCATATATGGTCTTTATCATGTTGAGAAAATTTCCTTCAATTCCTATTTTTTGCAGTATTTTTATCAAGAAATGATTCTGTATTTTGTCAAATGCCTTTTCTGCATCAATCGATAAGATCATGTGATTTTTCTTCTTTGATTTATTAATGTGGTATATTATGCTGATTGATTTTCTTTTGTTGAACCAGCCTTGCATGCCTGGTATAAAACCCACTTGATCATGATGAATAATTCTTTTAATGTGTTGTTAGATTTGATTAGCAACTATTTTATTGAGGATTTTTACATCTGTATTCATTAGAGAAATGGGTCTGTAATTTTCTTTTTTTGTAATGTCTTTATCTGGCTTTGGTATTAGGGTGATATTGGCTTCATAGAATGAGTTTGGTAGCTTTCCTTCTTGTTCAATTTTTTGGAAGAGCTTGGGTAAGATTGGTATTAAATCTTTGATTGCTTGGTAGAATTACCTGTGAAACTGTCTGGTCCTGGGCTTTTCATTTTGGGGAGCTGCTTGATGACTGTGTCAATCTCTTTACTTGTGATTGGTTTATTGAGATCTTCTATTTCTTCTAGGGTCAGTGTAGGGTGTTTGTACTTTCCTAGGAATTTTTCCATTTTATCTATATTGTCTAGTTTTTTGGCATAAAGTTGTTCATAGTATCCTCTTATGATCTCTCTTATTTCTGTGGAGGCAGTAGTAATGTTCCCATTTTCATTTGTTATTTCATTTATTTGCATCTTCTCTCTTTTTTTCTTAGTCAATCTAGCTAAGGGTTTGTCAATTTTGTTAATCTTCTCAAAGAACCAACTTTTAGTTTTATTAATTCTCTCTATTGTTTTTTTGTTCTCAATTTAATTTATTTCAGCTCTGATTTTTGTTATTTCATTCCTTCTACTTGCTTTGGGATTAGTTTGCTGTTCTTTTTCTAGTTCCTCCAACTGTGTAGTTAGGTCATTGATTTTAGTGCTTTCTTTTTTTTAATGTAAGCATTGAGGTTGATAAATTTTCCTCTCAACACTTCCTTTGCTGCATCCCATAGGTTCTGAAATGTTGTATTCTCATTGTCATTCTTCTTGAGATATTTATTGATTTTTCTTGAAATTTCTTCTTTGACCCACTGATTATTTAAGAGTATGTTGTTTAATCTCCATATATATGTGAATTTTCCCTTTTTCTCCCGCTTGTTGATTTCCAACTTTATTCCATTATGATCAGAGAAAGTGCTTTGTATAATTTCGATATTGTTGAATTTATTGAGATCTGCTTTGTGACCCAACAAATGGTCTATCATGGAGAAAGATCCATGAGCACTTGAAAAGAATGTATATTCTGCTGTTTTGGGGTGCAATGTTCTATATATGTCTATTATATTTAGTCCATTTATCATATTATTCAAGCTGTTTATTGATCCTCTGCCCAGATGTTCTATCCAATGCTGAGAGTGGTGTATTGAAGTTTCCAACTATTATTGTAGAGATGTTTATTTCTCCCTTCAGTTTTACCAGCATTTGCCTCATGTATCTTGGGGCATCCTGGTTAGGTGCATATACATTTATGATTGTTATTTCTTCCTGGTGAATCATTCCTTTTATTAAAATGTAATGTCTTTCCTTGTCTCTAATAACAGTTTTGTTTTTAAAGTCTATATCATCTGATATAAGTATAGCTACCCCAGCTTTTTTTTGGTTACTGCATGCATGGAATATCTTTTTCCAAACTTTTACTTTCAGTCTATTGGTATTCTTGGGTCTAAGGTGAGTCTCTTGCAGACAGCATATAGATGTCTTATATTTTCTTATCCATTCTGCCATTCTGTGTCTTTTGATTGGGGAGTTTAAACCATTAACATTCAATGTTATTACTGTAAAGGCAGTTCTTATTTCATCCATTTTGATCTTTGCGTTTTATTCGTCATTTTATTTTGACACTTTTAGTTACTGTTACTGATACAGTCATCATTTCTAGACTCTCTTCCAAGCCTCTCTCTCCTGTCTTTTCTTTTCAGGCTGTAAGACTCCTTTTAGTATTTCCTACAAAGCTGGTCTTTTGTTATAAACTCTCACAGTTTCAGTTTATCTGTGAATATTCTAAACTCACCTTCATTTTTGAAAAATAATCTTGCTGGATATAAAATTCTTGGCTGGCAGTTTTTCCCTTGCAGTATCTTAAATATATCATACCACTGCCTTCTTGCCTCCATGGTTTCTGATGAGAAATTGGCACTTAATCTTATTGGGTATCACTTTAATGTTATGCATTCTCTTGCTGCTCTCAGAATTCTCTCTTTGTCTTTGGCATTTGACATTATGATTAGTATGTGTCCCAGAGTTGGTCTATTCATATTTTTTCAGATAAGAGTACACTGTGCTTCTTGGACATGGATATCTATGTCCTTCAATAGGATTGGGAAATTTTCTATCATTATTTCTTCAAGTATTCCTTCTGCCCCTTTTCCCTTCTCTTCTCCTTCTGGGATACCCATGACACATATGTTTGCACATCTCTTGCTGTCATTTATTTCCCTGAAACCCTGTTCATTTTTTTCTATTTTTCCTTCATCTGTTCTTTTGTATGTTTGCTTTTGGAGACCATGTCTTCCAGCTCACCAATCCCTTCTTCTGCATCCTCAAATCTGCTGTTATATGACTCCAGTGTGTTTTTAATTTCATTTATTGCACCTTTCATCCCCATAAAAGGTCTGTTATTTTTCTATGTATGCTTTCAAATTCTTCTTTGTGCTCATCCAATGTCTTCTTAATATCCTTAATCTCTTTAGCCATCTCATTGACTTTATTAAGGAGATTTGTTTGAACATCTAGGATTAGTTGTCTCAACTCCTTTATTTCATCTGCAGTCTTCTCTTGTTCCTTTAACTGGGCCATATCTTCCTGTCTCTTGGCATGGATTGTAATTTTTTGTTGGTGTTTTCGCATCTGGCTTGCTAGATGTATTTATTCTGGATGCAGTTTCTCCCTTTAGTTTAGGGCTTTCTTGTCTTTTCTCCCTTGTTGGTTGTGTAGTAGGAGCCAAGGATGTAGTTGGTCTATAAGCTGTGGAGGCTAAAGCTGCCCACGTTGCCCCAGGAATTGATGAAGCTTTTCCCACCTTTCTCCTCTGTCAGGGTTAAGGACAGAGCTGCAGCCATGTATAATAATCCAAGTTGTGCAGGACAAGACTGTCTGTAGTTGCCAAGAGAGATGGATGAAGCTTCACACCCCTTCCTCCCCTACCTTGGGCAGGGATGGAGCTACAGTTTGGGCAGCAATCTATGCCATGTGGGTCTAAAATGACCACAATTACTCAGGTAAACTGATGTAACACCAGACCCCCTCCCTGCTAGGGGTGGGAACGGACCCTTTGGAGTGCACAACAATCTAATCTGTGTGGGTCGAATATGCTTGCAGTTACCTTGAGAAGCTGAGGGAATACTGTCCCTTCTGTCCTTTAGGGGTGGAAACGGAACCACTGGCACCCAACAGTTCAGTCCTTGTAGGCTGAAATTACCCACCATTGCCCGGAGAAGCTGAGGAAGCACCAGTCCCTCCTATCCTATTGGGTGGTGGGGGTGGTTCTATGAGTGCCCAACAGTTCAAGCCCTTTAGGCTGAGAATACCTGCCATTGTCTGGAGAGGCTGAGGAAACACCAGCCCCCTCCTATCCTATTAAGGCGTGGGGTTGGATCCACAGGTACCCAACAGTTCAGTCCCTGTAGGCTGAAAGTACCCGCCATTGTCCGGAGAGACTCAGGAAACACCAGCCCCCTCCTATCTTATTGGGGGTAGCGGTGGATCCATAGGCATCCAACAGTCCAGTCCCTGTAGGCTGAAAGTCTGCCATCGCCTGAAAGGCTGTGGAAACACCAGCCCCCTGCTTACCAACTGGGGGGTGAGGGTAGATCCACAAGTACCCACCAGTCCAGGCTGTGTGGGCTAAAAGCACCTGTAGTTACCCAGAGAGGCTGCACACAGTCCCTCTCTTGTCCTGTTGGGGATGGGGGTGGAGCCACAGGTGCCCAACAGTTGGGTTTGTGCAGGCAGAAAGCACCTGCAGTTGCCCTAAGAGGCTGAGGGAACACCAGCCCCCTCCTATCCTATGGGGGGACAGAGGTGGAGATGGACTCAAAGGCACTCAACAAACCAGTTCGTGTGGGCTGAAAACTCCTGCTGCTGCCCAGAAAGGCCAAGAATACCCAGCACCTCTCTTATCCTATTGGGGTGCAGGGGTGCAGCCCCAGGTGACTGACCATTTTGTCTGTGCCAGCGGAGAGCACCTGCAGTTGCCTGGAGAGACTGGTGCAGGTCCCACCAGCTTCCTCCCTGCTGGAGGTGGGGCTAGAGCCTAGGCTAGGGCTGCAGTCCGATCTTGGTGGAAAGAAGCCGGTCCTAACTTCACTGCTTTTCAGTCAGCCTGGCTTCCCCTCATGCCAGGGGTGGAGTAAAAATGGTGGCTACCAGGCTCTTTACAACTTGGACAGGCTCAAGCCCTAGCTGTTTCTAGGAGTATACTTTAGCCAGCTGAGTCCACTAATCAGTAGCTGAGGTCGGTGGACAACTGTTTCTTCCTCCACCTTTTATGGGTAATGGAGCTTCTAACTCCAGCCACAGAATAGCACCTGAGGCAGCTGGCACCGCTAGAGTAGGATGGGCACTGGCCTCTGCAGCCTGGCTTGCAGTTTCCCAGAGAGGTGGTGCAGGTGCCCCCAGGTTCCTCCCTGCTGGAGGTGGGGCTGGAGTTAAGGCTAGAGCTGCAATCTGACCTGGGTGGAAAGAAGCCGGTGCCTACCAGCACTGTGATTTTCAATCAGCCCTGATTCCCCTCAGACTGGGGATGGAATCAAAATGGCGGCTACCGGCCTCCTTCTGACCTGGACAGGCTCAAAGTTTAGCTGTTCCTAGGACTATACTTTAGCCCACTGAATTCACCAATCAGTAGCTGAAATCGGTGCCACACCGTGTCTTCCTACCCTGTTTTTTGGGAAATGGAGCTTCCAACTCCAGCCATTGAACAACTCCCGAGGCGACTTGCGCTGCGGGCACCGACCTCCGCAGTGTGGAGGGCTCTACTCACAAATCCTCTCTGCAGATGGGCAATCTCCTCCTTCCAGTCTTTCAAGGATGTTGCAGGATGCTCCTCTGGTCTCCTGGGGCCCCCAACAGGTGCTCTAGGTAGCTCTGGGTGATTACTAACTGCCCTGCAGCACGAGCTGACTCCAGGAGCTCCTCACTCTGCTGCCATCTTGGCTCCTCCCCTGAACCAGGAATTGTTTAGGTGAGCTATTACTGTGTGTGGAGAAAGGGGAAGTTGGTGGGAATCTGCTTCAGCAAAGCCATTCAAAGCAATTTATGCAGTGGGCTTTTACCTAGAGTTCATTAGGAAGAAAGTGTTCTGTTAAAAGCAGGAAATCCCTGGAAACATGTGGCTTCTAAGGTTCCTTCTAACCGTAGTGTTGGAGTGTTTTCGGAAAAAACAACTTGTCAGACAATTATTTGGCTACTTTGTATTTTGATGTGATAGAGTAAAGATATAAATACTTGTCAATTCCAAAATTGTCAGGGACACTTCCAATTTCTTCTAGAGCTGCATAATAGCAGTTATAATTATGTAACTTTCTTTGATTGGTGATAGTTTATGTACCAGGCACTGCTTTAGGCTTTCTATCGATATTATCTTGAACCCTATTACATAAGTGCTAATTTCACATTTTCCACATGAGAATTTGGTGCTTAAGTAGATACGAATACTCTGTAGTCAAAGTGCAGGAAACTAATAAAAGGATCAAATGCTCTGTAAGGAAAATGTTATATCCTAGTAAATTATTAGATGCTGTCACATGAATCTTAACTGGATATTTAGGCATAGACCACAGAATTAAATCACAGAAGGGGATTAGGTATGAGCTGTTCCAATTCCATTCATGGAACGACTTAAATGGGGGGATCTGGGGATAGACCAGGAAGTTTTATTTGGAAACTGAGAAGATTTGATGTATTTCTGTAAGTCAAAATTGCAGGCTACAAAACTACACAAATGACGAATACTTTGATCCAAAACCCAGAAGGTGTCCCAGGGATGCCTAGCTAGGAGTCAGTTGATGAGGGGCCAGTTCCAGTCCTCAATTCACAAACAGTGGCTTTGGGAACTTCAAAACCCCATCCTCCCCAGTTTTCTTTTCAACAGATGGACTTTATTGCATCTTTAAAACATCACAGATAGATCTGGCATCTTGTTGTTTCCTAGTTGGATAGCTCGTAGATCTTTTTCATCAGTCTGCTAAACTCTTCCTTTTTCAGAGACTTAGATATCATCCCCCAATTTTTCTGAAATTCTTGTCTTTGACTGTTGTGTCATGCTGAAACAAAGCAGCTGAATTTGATGCAAGTTTGATGTCATTTCCTTGAACAATTAAGTCCTCCCTCTGGGCTTGAGATACTCAACAAGCAACACCCAGCCTCTTCCAAACCCAAGAAATTTCAAATTTTAACCAGAGGCCCACTTTCCTGACTAACGGTGTTGGTAGGAAGTGAGCACATCCAGACCTCGTCTTGATCATGTTCTGCACATGATGACAGACAAGCGAATGGCAGCCAGTTCCTTTCTCTTTCTCCGCCATTTGTCAGCCCGAAGCCCCTTCTTTTTCTCTCCAAGGAGACTGAGTCCCTACACTGATGTGACTGAAGTTCCTGTGCAGGGTTCCTCTAGGTCTGTCACAATAACGGGGCATCCGTGCAGAAAACGGCGACAGTCTGGCTGCTGGGGATGAGCTTCCTCCTTGCAGTAGACGCGGCAGTGAGAGTGCCCCCTCGGGTCTCCATGTCTAATGAACAGGCGAAGCTGAGGCGCCTGGTGTATGTCCTGCTTGGTCTTTTAGAGTCCAGCTAAGTTGTAGACATTTGCAGCCAAGAGCCCAGGATGTATTTTGTGCTTATCTGGTGAAAAATAATTTCACCTGAGCATGTTTGTCACTTGCAAGTGATTGCTCCAAAAGGGCTGCTGGCAAGGTTCAGTGCCTGGTAGAGCTCTGCTTGTATGGCTCAGGCTTTTTATGCAGCTCCTAAGTTTCTTTGCTTAAGTTATAAAAAGGTATTTGACGGTATAAAGCCTTAGCATTTGTTTTCCAAATCACTTGACCTTTATGAACAACCAGCACACTCCTGGTTTCTCCACTTCTATTAAATAACTAGCTGTAAAAAGCATGCGCTTGTGACTGCTGCCAACGATTTCTGGGAAGTGCAATGTAGGATTCCAAGGCCATGCAATGTTCCTGTGTGTGCAGGGCAGGCTATGGCACTGCTTTGTGCAGGACTCATAGCATGTCAGTACTGGTTGTTCCATGGCTGGGTAGGTGGGTGGGGGACCAAACTCCAGCCTTCGCCCAGCCTCAGGACAAGTCTGCTCTGCTGGTGACTAGTAGAGAACCACACAGAAAGTGTGCCCTATGAAGGGATCATCCTACAGAAATGCACAGTCACTCCAAGGCCTTTGTCCCTCTTGCTTATAAGCAGATGGGACTGCACCTATAGATCAAATCACTAAGTTTGAATCTGCAAAATGTATCAGCCATTCCAACCAACCCTCTGCCTCTGAAATAAAGAAAATTCTACTTAAAAAAGTGAATGTAAAAAAAATATAAAGTCTTAACCATGCTCAAGTGGGAATGATTTTTGAAAGCAGAATAGTTTTCTCTAATATCCAAAAAACAACAAACAAAAAACCACAATCCTGCGTGAACAGCTGCCATTTCAATACTTTATTGTCCAAGTTTTTCCAGCTATCAAGAAGTTCTATATGTACTAGTTGTATAAGAAACTTGGATTTCAGCTAAAATCACCACAGTAATTAAAATGCATAGTACCTTTCAATCCATTTTCTACTAGTGAGATTTTTCAACTAACCTCATGTAAAACAAGACAATTAGGAAGCCATCTAGGCAGAATTAAATCTCAGGAAATGGAAATTTAAAAACGTGCCCCCTTAACACTGCCAACACTTAAAGTGGCACTCAGAAAGATCTACTGTCACTGTTAGGCAACATTTTACCCTTGAAGTAGATTAATTAATGGTTCTCAACTCTGGTTAAGTACTACTATTACTTATGCTGATTAAAATAAATATTAATGGCCAAATCCCACCCCATTTTGTTTTAATTGATTGGTAATGGGGCCTAGGTGTTGGCAATTTTTATAGTTCTTTAGGTGATTTTAATGTATAGTTACAATTCAAAACACCTGACTAGATTTATTTTGATCAAATTTCTATTTCTCCCATTATGTAGGAAGAAACATATTACATCTTCCATTTCCCTTGAATCTGGAAATTATATTCACTGGTTAATTTCCACATCGAGTATAAGTTATTAGAATATATTGATGAAATAATGTAAAATGGTTTCTTAATATCTCTAAAAATCATACCAAAATGTTAGCATTCTCACAGATTCTATGTGCTAACAATGGGTGCTTTCTTTAGTTTTTTTTTTTCCTTAAGGATCACTGGACTCTACAAAATTAGAGAGAGGTATGAAATAATTTTCACCAATTAGAGATTTTCAGTGCAGTATTGCATAATTAACATTTTCTAGTAAGGTTGGGATGTAAGGTGTAGGATATAAGGCTTAAGGGTGGAGCAGCAGCAGAGGGGACCATGAGCAGAAAGGTCAGGTTCAGTGACACTGGCAGGGCTCCAGGGAATAATAGGGCCTCGCTAGGGCTTTGCTGAATGAATAAACTAATCAGTGGGTGGATTAATGAACAGTAGGCCTGGAGATAGGTCAGGAAGGAAAACCTTAATTGATGAAAGCTTAGCGGTAGGACTTTCTGTTGAGGGCAAGGTGGAGACAGAAGTGTGCCTCCAGGTAGGTACAGACTCATGGAATCGGGAGATTCTTTGGCCTAGAAGATCTAGGCTCCATGAGATCAGAAGTTAGAAGGGCATCACCTTGATGACTTGTATCACTTTGAAGGACACTAGAGAACGTGAGCTGGAATGGAAGGCTGGGGACCTGAGGTTCTTGAGGAAAGTGATGGAATAGGGATGGGTAGAGAGAGTAATGACAGCATGGCCTGGGCTCCACAAAGAGGTGCCATTGAGCAATGGCCCCTAGGAGACACATAGACAGAGAGAACCTTAGGATCACTACGTAATATATGTAAAAACAGTCTGTGAACTGTAAAGGGCAAAGGATGAGCATTGTATAGGGACTTGCAGGGCAGCCATATTTGTCAAAAATAATGAGTGGACAAGTTTACTCCTTTGTGCACTGATACAGATAGTTCTTTAAATGTGTTTAAAAAAGAGAGTGACAACTTTAATTAGAGATTGAGTTTTTCCTGATGTATGGCATGAACAGAAAAAATGCACCTTCAAGAGTAAACCTGGTGTAAAATGTTCACAAATTGAGAGGTTCATGGAAAGGTAATTTTTATTAATTATTTTTACTTTTAAAGAAGTTTTAGATTACAAATGTTTCATAAAAAATATAAGGGATTCCCATATGCCCATTTCTTCCCTGTCCCACAGTTTCCCACATTAACAACATCCTTCATTGGGGTGGTACATTTGTTACAATTGATGAACAAATATTGAAGCATTGCTACTAAGCATGGACTACAGTTTACATTATAGTTTATACTCTGTTCCACACAATTTAGTAGGTTATGACAAAATGTATAATGGCCTGTATCCATCAAGGCAATATCATGCAGGACAATTCCAATGTCTCCAAAATGCCCCCATATTACACCTATTCTTCCCTCCCCCTCCCCTCAGAACCTCTGGTGGTCACTGACTTTATATCAATTATAAATGTCCTTCCATTGCTAGAATAACAAAAAGTCTGTAATAGAATAATAATAGTCTACTTTAGTCCATTGTTCATCCCCCAATCTTGAGGATTTTGGGATGGTGATGCCACTGTTTCTAATTGAGAGGCGGCTTAGATCCCATGGGGCAGATGGATGGAACTATTTTGCTTGCGGTTGCAGACACTCTCTGTTCCTTGGGATGGGCATCCTCATCTCCTTGTAGTTGTCCTGGGTTAGTCCAATGAACTAGAGAGTAGGTGTTGCAACTCTGCTGAGATTCAGGACTCAACTGGCACATAGACAGACCAAAGATTTAAGTCACTGGGACATATATTTAACAAGTATAGTGCTAATTATAGGTTCAAATAAAAGGGGCAGAAGAGTCATGTGTAGGGAAACTATAAATGAGTCTAACTCTGTTACACTGGGGGCCATAAATTCCAAAGTAAGGCCCACTGACAGGGTGCCAAATTCCTGAGCTTGTGTGTGCTGCTTATAGTGTATGGATGTCTGTAGAGCCCTCAGAAGTCCTGCTATTTGAGGCACTATTTACTGCGGCAGTCAATGAGATCCTGCTGAGATATGCATAAGCTTAGCCTCTGTAATGACCTCCTGATTCACTTTGAAATCTCTTAGCCATAAAAACTCATTTGTATTTAATATTTCCACCTTCTGGTCAAGGTCTTTTCCCTGATGCACTGCTAGTAGGTACTTGGTAATAATCTCTCAGTGCCAGGGAGGCTATCCCTGGGAGTCATGTCCCATGGTGGGGGGAAGGTAGTGTGTTCATAGGCTGAGTTTGGCTTACAGAGAGGCCACATTTGAGCAACAAGGAGGTTTTCAGGAGGTAACTCTTAGGCAATATACAATACTAAGAAAGTTTCAATTTCACAAAAAAGGTTTGTAAGTACAATCATCAATATCAAGGGTCTGGCATAATTTGTCCTCCTTCACTAGGCACTACTCTTGTACTTGGGTGATTCTTGCTGTCATATTATAGAATGTAGCAGAACTTCCAAAGATGGAAATTCAATATTCTTTCGGTTATTGTATGGATCTCCACCCATTGAGACAATGCCCCATGAACATTTGGACATATTCATATGACTTAGAGGCATGCTCCAGGGAACCCCTCCTCATGCATACCCCCATCCCTGGCATCCTGCACCACTGATCCTCCTCTGCCACAGTTGTGACCCTTCTGTGATCCAAAACCTCTCCAAAAATGAAGCCAAAAAAATAACCAGATAAAATTAATAAGAAAAAGAAATAATTTTAAAATAAATAAAATACAAAAAATTTTTAAAAATTGAAATGATAAGAATTTTTTTAGACATGTGTCTTTCATCACTGTAAGATCTGTTGTCTTGTATGTAGTGACATTTTCTTCTATATATTCCTGAGTGTCTATTTTTTTTTCCTTTTATCTTCAAAGAAGCTTTAGGTTATAGAAAAGTCACATAGAAAATATAGGGGATTCCCATATACCCAATACCCTCCCCCTTTCCCCCTCTCTCCTATTAATAACATTTTACATGAGGATGGTACATTTGTTACAAATGATGCACGAATATTGAAGCCTTGTCCATGGCCAATGGTTTACATTATGGTTTACAATTTGCACCATACACTTTTATCGGTTTTGATGAAATTTAAAATGGCCTGTATCCATTATTGCAAGATCATGCAGAACAATTCCAATGCCCTAAAAATGCCCTATGTTCCATCTATTCTATTCTTCCCTCCCTCTTCCCTCAGAACCTATGGTAACCACTAAGTTTCAATTTTTGAAGAATAAGGTTCATAGTTACTTGCAATAATATTGAAGGCTTGACATATTGTTGTCTTTTCTTTTATTAGGCACTGCCTATGTTCTTGAGGGATTCTTGTCCCTCTAATTGAGAGCATAGCAGGTCTCTCCAGGATGGGAGTTTAATATTTTCTTTTTATTGTGTGGACTTCCACCCACTGAGATAACACACTATGACAAGATGAACACTTACATATTCCATAGAGGCATGCCCCAGGTGCATCCTTTTCCATATATCCACTCACACCTGACACCCTACAGTAGTAGCCCTCCCCTGCCATATATGCCTAAAGAACATTCAAAAGGGATTTTTGCACTCAGGAAAGTATGACAGGAATGGTGCAGAAGCAGGTGTGAATAAATAAAGCATCTTGTATGAGGAAGGCCATCTTGGTCAGAGGGTGTTTGCATAGAGAGAATTCTGGAGATCAAAAAGGACAGTCTATTTGTGAAAATTCAATGCTATGGGGTGACATGCACAGTATAAACCAGCATGGTCAAGTAATACCCTTGCAGTCATTCATGCATGGATAGACTTCTAGATTGCACAAATCTGAGATTAAAGAAAGTGCAGTGTATTCATTTCCTACTGCAGCTGTAACAAATTACCACAAATCTGATGGCTTAAAACAACACACATTCATTCCCTCACAGTTTGAGAGACCAAAAGTCTGAATTCAGCTTCACCGAGCCAGAATCAAGGGGTCACCAGGACACGCTCCCTCCAGTGGCTCTGGGGAAATGTCTGTCTTTTCTGCTGTCAGCTGTGGTGTGTGCTGGCCTTGCTTGACTTGTGGCCACTTGACGTTGATCTCCAAGGCCAGCAGCTTCAAATCTCTCTCTGCTCTGTCTTCATATGACCTTCTCCTCTGTGTCACACATCTCCCTCTGCCTCCCTCTTTTAGAGATAACATCTAAAATTCCGGGTAGGCATGTAGGGCCTACCCAGAAATCCAAGACAATTTCCCAATGTCAAATCCTTAATTTAATCCCATCTTCAAAGACTCTGACACAAAAGGTAACATTTACATGTTGCCGGGATTAGGGCCTGTTATCTTTTGGGAACCATTTTTTTTTTAACCTACCAGATGCAGCTACTAGAATTTTACACTTGAAATAATATCTGCCTTATGTTTTCTTTTACATGTACTGCATTCATCCAGCCAATACATACACCCTTCTTATTCAACTTTCTAAAGAGACTCCCAGCAGCGTTCTTACAGGTGCGTGCTCATACGCTCACGACTGTCCCACTCTCTACAAGGAAAGCCCAGTCCTCTGGAACCTCAATTTCTCCCCAAACTCTTTGACTATATCTGTTTTACAGAAACTACTGAGCTTTGGTAAAGAAGTGGTAGACGTGGGAATCAAGGCTGGCAAGTCTAATTCCAGAACCTTCCATAGCTTTTTCCATACCAGGTAGTTGTTTCTAACCCCTAAGTCATGATTGCTTTCCTGTACTGTCGGGGCTTAATATTTGAATAACTAAATGAGGGCCTAAACCAGTTTGTGTGCTTCGCATCTGTGACATTGTTCATTGTGGCTTTACTTTCTGCCATGGCTCAGAATATTATCTTTTCCCTCGTGCTGTGGTTCCTCTTTAGAGTCAGTGTAGACCTGCTCCCAACATTTGGTTGAATGTCAAGAGTGATAATGCCTCACGCACACAAAAAAAAGGTATGAAAAGATTTATTACTTACATGATGAAGCTTTCTGAAGATAACAGGAATGGTCTCCCATGCTGGTCCAAAGTGGGCTTGAGAGAACAGGGAGAGCAGACTGGTTTGGGCATTTTATGGTGGCGTAGACTGTGGGATGTGGCTGGAAGTTCCCTCACGCAGGAAGGGGTTGGCCTGATTTGAACCTCCAGCCAGTGCCAAAGTAGGGAGCATCCAGATTTTCTTATCAGCTTGCCCAGATATGTAGCGGAAGGGAAAGAGGGAGGTTT
>JAQZBX010071383.1:0-15249 GCA_029593785.1 Cabassous unicinctus | reverse complement strand
TAGAAGAAGCATCAAAGACAATAGTATCTCATCTTAAAAACTTGAAATGGGCAAACAATTGGGACAATTTATTAAGTCCAAGCTGCTCTGTCAAATTCTTAAATGTTATTTAGTTGGATAAAACAAAAATTATCACCTTCTGCTGTAATTGATAAAGTACAAGGTTTTCTCACATTAATGGCATTTGTAATATTCTTGGAGTACTAGAGATCCTTCATCCCTCATTTAGCTCAGATATTAAAACCATTATATGTGTTAATTGGGAAAGGTCATTCATAGGAAAAGGAGGACCTCCAGCAGGCTGCTTTAAAAAAAAAAAAAAACGGTAAAGAAGGCAATAATAGACTCAAGCAGTAAGAGGGAGTGGGACCTTAACTTACACTATAAATTAAATGTAGTCAGCATCAACATTAGCTTTAAGTAATGTTTGTGGCAGAGGCAACATTCTAAACAAATGCCCTTTGGGTTGTAATGACAATTGCAAAAGGGGCCAAATTACAATATAGCCCCTTAATAAAAACAACAACTGTGTGCAGCATACTAAGCCCTGCTGGAAGTAAAAGGCTTAACCCGTTAGTGTCTGGTCACTCTGAAAACTGCCACCTTTATCCAAATGTGGATTGCAGATGCAAAAAACAAAGCAAGAACAATGAACTGCCATGAATCACTCTCTGTAAAGAAGAAATCTGTGGAAAAGCATCTGAAATGACTGCCAACAGCAACAAGTAACTGTCTATCATTTCCTTGCCCACTCTTCTAACACCTCTCTTGAGACTGTTAAAGCAAATACCCTTGCAAAGATCCAGAGCCATACCATTAAAACCTGAAAAGCAGCAGAGTGGCTCCGCAAGGAAAATGGACATGGTAACTGCTAAACCCTGTAGCAGCATTACCAGCTGCCTGTTGCTCACCAACAGCTCATGGACATCACCCATGAATATTTTTCATGCTCCACTCTAACAACTGAACATCAGTCCCCTCCCACTCTCAAAAGGAGCAAGGTATGCTTTCATTACTACAAACACTGCAATGAAAATCTTGTAACCAGCCAATTACTATTTGCTGCCCGAAAATATAAGTATCCTATATAAAATGCCAGCCACCCTGCAGCCCAAAATGAAAAGTAATAAAAATGTATTGTTGCCTATACCTCAAGCTATACAAACTGGGAAAAATTAAGTCATTTTAGTCATACTATGCAACCTTACTGGATGGGAATCTTAAGTCCATGAAAAACAAAAGTCACCCAAACATTGATATGAAACCACAGTTAATAATCTGAAGTCTGCTATTCCAACTAAAACTCTATGTATGTCTATGTAAACTCTTCTTACACCTCAACTAAGTTTTAATGTCACTCAAACCTCATGGTGCATGACCCATCAAAGAAGTTATATTAATAATCTAGCTTCTGACCCTATGTCTGATTATATTTCCTCATTATCTTAACCATGAATCTCATAGTTAATTTCTTTCCTCACCCCACTAATAGCCCTCCTTCCTTTACTATCAGCAGAACCATATATTCCCCAAGCTATAACACAGTTCATTCAAACAACAATCCGGAACAGCACCCAGAATCAAATGAACAACTGACTCCTAATGCGTAAAACTCAATACCAGCCATTAACCCCTAAAATACCACTGCAATAATTCAACAAAACCCCATTCCAACTCTCAACAACAGGAAGGAGCCCAAGGTCATAACTATCGAAATCAATCATGAATATCCTTGCTTATTTTTCTTCACACTTAAGATCAATCTTCTTACCTATTATAATAACATTATTGTTGTTATGCTGCTACTTCTTTTTGGTCTTTATCTCTTACAGCTCCTCTCCCAATTCATACACCAAATCATACAATCAATGACCCAGGAATACATGGATGGCATCTTCCTGATAAATGAAAATCAATATCAACCCATGCAGGACCTGAACTTACAGCTCACTGGAAAGGATGGAAAGAAACTTTTCTGTACCCTTTGACAGCAGGAAGTAACCAGTTCAAGCTGACACCCCAAATCCACTCACCCTCCCATCCTGCCCAGTACCATATAACCCGATACCCAGGTCCCCTAACATATATATATATATATATATAAAACCAAAGAGTTAAGAATGTTAGAGATTTCCTCTCACTAGGTTTGCAATAATGAACAAGCTGTGACTCAATTCCCCCTGACATGCTTTAATTAAGGACAAACCCTCGTTTAAGCCTACATGTCTGAAAGCCCAGCACTTCCCCAAAGGTTGAACAAAAAAGCTATGTGGAGATGGGAGTAAAGTGAGATAGAGAGCTTCCCCCCTGCAGACCAAGGCCCCACCTTCTCCTCCAGCACTCCAAGGACTCATAACTCCCTAGCTTACTATCCTCTAGCTATACAAGGGAAAATTTTCACCTCTTGAGCTTCATATTGGCCCCTGCACATTACTCAAACCCTTGACCCCTCCCAAGGGCTATCATTTCCCCACTTAGGAATGTACTGTATAAAGTCAAATACCTCCTTTCCAGGGGCAGGCTGAATTCTATTCTTCAGACCCCCTCTGTTGGGAGAGCTTCCCAATAAATTTTCCTGCCTGCAATTATCAGTCTCCATGTACCCGTGAGCATAGTTTTTCCCAATAAAAAAAGAACATGGATTTAGCTTTATGATAAAACATGTTAGGGTGATTTACATAGGAAGAGTTCAGTTGCCTGCAACTCAGGTTATTTGTGGTGTTAATGAGGATGTTATATATAACTTGGGGTCTGCTTTTACAAAAGTTTTTTGAATTTTGTTTTAAATTTCTTACAAAAGCATGAATGTATGGTTGTTTCTTAAGAATTTGAGACATCTGTTGGAGATGCAAAGTAAGATAATAATTTGTTGAACTAGCAGTTCTAGTACAGACATTTGCACTTCTGTTTATAACATTTTGAAGGGAATACCCAGTCAGCCAAATTACATTGATTTGGCTGCAGTGAGCGAAGTTGGGGTCCAGGCCTTGTAGAATTGGCTAAAATGCAAATGTGATATCAATGATTACTATTATTTACGGTAAACATTTCTCCAGTTATTGGAAGTGTTGCAATGATTTGATGTGTAGCATTTAGGTGTTGCACAAGTGAGTTGAGTGAACTTTGTTTAAGTGGGCTTTCCTGACCACTGCTTTCAAGGTGCAGATTAACTGAAGCTTTCCATAATATAGTTGGCCAAGGCATCACTTGATATTGATGGTGCAAATTTACACAGCACCAACACTTTGTTTTATTGTAGAGGTTTTGGATGATCTGCAAAATATGTGTGAGGGATGATCGATATCTTCCCTCAGGGCTAGTTGCTGGTAAGTCCTGTAGAAGAAATAACAAGTTTAGTATTTGGTGGAATTTTTTTTTCCTTGAACAGGAGCCACAGGTTTTTAACTGGCTTCTTTTTATATTTTGCTGCATGCTGTGGTGTGATCTCAAGCTCAAGACCTCCTTCATCTGTTGGCTCTGATAAGTAGTGAGGTTTTGCTCTGGTATGATAGATGCAGGGCTTGATTCCCTGTAACTTAAGGGAAGAATGAGAGGTTAGTAATACTGTGTACAGTCCCTCCATTTAGGTTTAAGCTGATTTTCAAAACTTTTAAAAGAACCTGATCCCTAATTGAGAAGGGGTATAGAGGCTGGTCAGTCGGGTATTTTAGGTGCATATTTGCATATGCATGCATGGTGGTGAGGAGCTCTCTTAACTTCAGGGTCCACTTATGGAGGGCTCCCTCTAAGGTTATTAGTGAATTGGATTTTTCTCTCGGGTTGCTTAGAAATGGCCATCTGTACATAAGCTCAAAAGGATTTAACTCAAGTTTTCTTTTAGGGGCCACCTTAACCTGAAGGAGACCTAGGTTAAGGGCTTTTGTTTATTTTAACTGTGTTTCTCTTTTTTTAATATGTTTTTTATTTTTTAAGGATACTTAGATTACGCAAATGTTACACAAAAAATATAGGGATTCCCATATGCCACACTCCCCAAACCTCCCACACCCTCCCACATAAGCAGCACCCTTCATTAGTGTGGCACATTCATTGCAATTGATAAATGCATCATGGGGCATTGCCATTGAGCATGGACCATCGTTTACATTGTAGTTTACAGTCTCTGCCACACAATTCTGCAGGCTATGGAAAGATATATAATGGCATATATCTGTCATTGCAATGCCATTCAGGATGACTCCCAAGTCTCAAAAAAGCCCCCACTTTATCCTTGTCTTTCCCTCCCCCTACCCCCAGAGTCTCCAGTGGCCACTGCCTCCACATCAATGCTGTAATTTCTTCCATTGCTAGAATCACAAGTCTACTGTAAAATATCAGTAAGTCCACTCTAGTCCATAGTTCATCCCCCAATCCTGAGGATTCTGGGATGGTGATGTCTGCTCCACCCCTAATTGAGAGGGGGATTCAATCCCATACAGCCAATGGATGGGACTCTCTTGCTTGCAGTGGAAGGCTCTCTCATTTCCTTGGTATGGTGATTGCCAATCCTCACCTCCTTGTTAGTTGTCCTGAGTGAGTCCAATGAACTGGAGAGAAGGTGTTGCAATTCCATTGAGGCTCAGGGCCCATCTGGCACATGAACAGCCCAAAGATTCAAGTCTCTTGGATATACACCTACCAACCCCAGTAACAAGTATTAACTGTTTTTCTTGACAAATTTTACTTAAGGTTTTCTTTAAAGTATAGTTTATTTTTTCCACCTCTCTTGATGACTCAGTTTTCCAGGCTGCATGTAGTTTTTACTAATTCCAGGATACTGGTTAGTAGCTTGCATTACAGCTGAAATAAAAGCCAGTTTATTATCTGACTGAATTGTTTGGGGGCAGTTTTAACCTTGGGATGATTTCCTGGAGGAGGAACTTGGTTACCATGGAATGTTGTTCTGTGTGGCAAGGAAAGGTTTCTACCCACCCTGAAAAGGTGTTTACAAATACTAAAAGATATTTAAAATTTCCTGTGGTTTTTGGCATTATTGTGAAATTTACTTGCTAGTTTTCAGCCAGGGCAAGTCCTCAACTTTGTGTTTCAAAAGAAGTCCATGATGAACTTTTTGGGTTATTTTTCTGGTAAGTAAGATACTGGTTAGAGACTTTTTGAACTGGTTGAGCAAGGTGAAATCCCACTGCCAGTTTGTGAAGAATGTTTAGCAGTGCATGTTGTTTCAAATGTGTGGTTTGGTGATAGTAAGTGACTAGGGGATATACTAGATTTTCAATCAGATAAAGTTGGTTTTGGTTGTTTTTTAGCTACTTACTCCCTCTTAATAGTTTCATTGAGTTTTTTTGAAAACCCCATTCTCTTGGGGTATTTGAGGTCTGCAGGGGTATAGACTGGACAGAAAACTGCCTCTACATGTTGAGGAATCAGAGGTTTAATCAGTGCAGCTACTTGACTAGGAGGGTAGCCTTTTCTTGCAGCTTCTTTTGCCACTTAGTCTGCTTGCCTGTTCATTAGGGCTCTGTAGGAATCTCCCTTTTGGTGTCCTCAGCTGTGCATTACAGCTACTTCTGCAGGTAGTTTTACTGTTTTCAAAAATTCAGTAACTTGTGTGTCATGCTTAATGTCTTTCTACACAAACTATACGGTTTTTCTCTTTTTAAATGGTCCCATCTGCATGCAAGGTAAGGAAATCATATTTTGAGTCAGTTAAATGTTTATTCTTTTTTCATCCCTTCTTTGGAGGGCTATAAGAAAAGCAACAAGCTTAGCTTTTTGTGCAGAGCTCCCTGGAGGAAATGGTGCAGCTTCTAGCACTTCCTCTGCAGTTACAAGAGCATATCCAGATTTTCAAACACCCCATTCAACAAAGCTTCTTCCATCAGTGAAGATTTTCAAATCTGGATTTAGTAGGGGAGTGTCTGACAAGTCCTTTTTGGAAGAATACACTTCCTCTAGCACTTTTATACAATCATGAATGGATACTTTTTCAGTACTTGATGGGTGTAGAAGAGCTATTTTTAAGGTTGCACAAACTTATAATTTAATGTCTGGGTTTTCTAGGAGTGCTGCTTTTTATTTTCTAAGCCTCCCTTGGGTTAGCCAAAGATTTCCTTTTCTTTTAAGGAGTGTTAAGTACTCAATGGGGGTGTGAATGGTGAGGGGCTGTCCTAATGTAAATTTTTCAGCTTCCTGTAGTAAGACACAGGTTGCAGCAACAGATCTTAAACATGCCAGCCACACTTTTGCAGTATTGTCTAGCAATTTAGAAAAGTATACTACCAGATGCTGCTCTCTTCCTAATTTTTGGGTTAATATTCCAAGGGCTACAGCTTGTCTTTCATGAACAAATAAAAGGCCTTTTGAGCTCTGACAATCTCAGGGCAGGGACACTCATTAGCTCCCTCTTTAGTTGGTGAAAGGCTTGTTCACATTCAGAGGTCCACTGGAGGAGCTCTGCATCCCCACCAACTAAAGCTATGTGCAGGGGCTTAGCTATTAGCCCAAAATTTGGAATCTAAATTTGGCATAACCTAGCCATGCTTAAAAATCCCCACAGCTGGTAGCAGCTTTTTGTGCTTTTTATTTTTAAAATAGCTTTTACTCTAGCAGTTGTCAGGGTCCTTGTTCCTTATTTTAGTTCAAATTCAAGATAGGGGACAGACAGATTTCTAGACTAACTGAGCTTTACTCTTGGAGACCTTGTACATTAAGTTTGCTGAGCTATTTAGCATTTCAATTGTATCTTTAAAACATCCCTCTTGGTTTGGGCTTGAATTTAAAATGTCATGTACATACTGAAGATATTGATCATTTAAAGTGTAACTGTTTCTCACAAGTCCTGAGCTAATGTTTATCAAAACGTGTTGGGGAATTTTTGAACCCTTGGGGCAGCACAGTCCAAGTATATTGTTGCTTATGTCCTGCACTTGGTTCTTCCCACTCAAAGGCAAAAATTTGTTGAGAGAAGCTATCAGAGGAATGTAAAAGAAGGCATCTCTTAAATCTAGTACTGAAAACAATTCATGATTTGCATTGAGAGTAGTAAGCAATGTGTACAGGTTTGACACAGCTGGGTGGATATCTACAACTCTTTTATTTATAGCCCTTAAATCTTGGACAAACCAATACTCTCTCTCCACTTGTTCCAGGCTTTAAAACAGGTAGAACTGGAGTGTTATATGGTGATCTGCAAGTTCAGATCAGTTCCACGGCCAATAGCCATTGAGTTTTCCAAGCCAACCCTATTTTTGCTTTAAAAGGAAGTGGGTACTGCTTAATGTGAACTGGTTTTTAGGTAAATGCAGCATCTTGGGCATTAAAGATATGTTTAAGAAAGGCAGAGGGATTTTCCTGAGGTTCTTGTTGGACTTCCTGTAATTTGGTGACTGATTTTTGCTTTGGAGTACTTTTTCATAGCTTAGCAAGAATGCAGACCTTATAATTGTCAAGACAGTTCATATGGTCTTGGTTATTAGGATTCCAGTGAGGATCAGTTTCAAGGGCTGCTTCACTTGGGGACTGTAAATAGGGTTTTCAGGTGCCATCTGCTGCAATGTCTTGACTTGTTGTAATGCTTTCTCGAGGATGATACACCTTTCCTCAGGAGTGAGGAGGATATTTATAAGGGCTTGTATATCAGCCCAGGTAGGGTTGTGTGTAGCAAAAATGGAAACAAACAGTGATGTTACTTTCTCAGGACCTGCATGGACTCAAACCGACCAAATCCTCTCTCACTGTAACCAAACCTCCACTACTTTAGCAAAGGTAAACCAAATGCTAACTAATGTTCTTTTTTCTAGAAGAAAAAAGAAGTAATGAATAATGGAACAAACTCATGTGCCAGGGGAAGGAGATGACCTGATCCACAATCCTAACATCATGAGCCTTGGTTCTTTTGGTGGTTGGAAAGGAGCTCTGCTCCAGGTAACCCCCAAGTCCTTGGGAAAATCCCGAGAGGCTGCTGGGGTCAGGGATTCCCAGGTGCAGACAACCCCCTCCATTGTTCACCTTGGTAGCTTTCTCTGGTTACTATTTTTATTTATTTATTTTAGTCCTGGCAGATTCACCATTTGTTAAGCCTCAAAGCAGGGCTTAATGGATAACCAGAGACTGCAGGAAGAAAACTTCAACATGAAAGTTAGGCAAAATCACATTTATTACATCTGCAGAGGTAAGGAGTCAAGATCAGTTCAAAGTGACTCAGACCTGACTCACTGTGCTATGGTTTCACTCTTGCTTAAATGCTTAAGTTACTACTTAGCACTAGTTTTGATTATGCATTAGTTTTTATGCATGTAGATGATCATACATAGGTAGTTATATAATTTTATGATTAGTATGTTCAGGAAATCATCCTTGCACATACACTGCATAATCAAAAAGGGGGCAGATAACCCCGCCCCTAGGTGAGAAATTTACTAAGTTAATTAAGCAAGTTAGAGTGAGAACAGCCAGGGATTTCTTCTGTGCAGGTCGGGCCAATTGGTTGAAGCTGATTTTCATACTTCATTGCTTCAACAGGATATTCCTGACTACCAAAAGCAGAATTTGTCAGACAGAGAGGGTTGCATCTCATTACCTGCTAATTTACATATAATTCTTTTCTTTGTATCCTTGCAACAGGGAGAGAAAATTCAGGTATTCTTTCATCGATCTATCACTGTCTTCAAAGTTTCTCTCCTTGCTTCAACTGGGTATGGCCATCAAATTTGCAGGCTGGATGTCCTGGTTGTGGGGAGAAATTCATGAAATATTGAGTTCTGAGCAGTTCACTGTATTATCAAGTCCAAAGAAGGTAACCATTTTAGTTTCCTAGTCTGCTTAAGAACATACCATGAAAGATTGGCTTTAACAATGAAAATTTATTAGGTTATGGATTTTAGGCCAGGAAAATGTCCAAAACAAGGTGATATCAAGGCAATTCTTCCACTCAAATACTGTGGCATACTGGGGCTGGCTGCTGGTGACCCTTGGTTCATAGCTTGTCACATTGCAATGTTATTGCAGTGTCTCCTTGTCTCTTTATTCTCTTCTGAGTTTCACTGATTTCAGCTTCTTCTGATAGTTTTCTCTCGGTATTTGAATTTTATTGCCTTATAGAATACTTGAGTATAGGATCCAGTACTATCCTGAATGATGTGGGACACACCTTATCTAAAATAACTACATCAAAATGTCGTACCTACAATGGGTTTACACCCAGTGGAATAGATGAGACTTAAGAATGTGTTTTTCTCAGGTACATATAACTTCAAACTACCGCATTCTACCTTCTGGACACAACTTAGAGAAGCCTAGAGAAGAAGTTATGTGCTTCCAATACACAATGGAGGGACAGAAATAGGATAAACATTTCCATTTCCATATGGACAAGTAATAAGGAAAACAAGGGTCATGGGTCACAAACAACTCCAAAATCTTGCAAGTCATACTGAGTTAGATTTCAAGGTCTAAGAGTTATGTATGGAATGATGCTTGGTCCTCCAGGACTGAAGAAGTATCAGCCCCACCCCTTCCAAAATCTCTTGCATTAGGCATGCACTCTGCTAACACCAGGGTAAAGGATTCACTCTCTGAGAACACTGGGGTGGTAGCCAGTCTCCCTACAATCCCCAGGGAATATGTTCAACCCTCTCATATCAGCAGTGTGGCAGCTAAAGTGTCTGAAATCCTGAGGAAACAGGTTCCAGTCTCTCAGAACAGTAGAGAAGGAACACTTTTCATGAACAATGGGGCAGCACTCAAATCTGGGGCAGACTCACCTTTTCCACACACATGGGTGTTTACACTCTCTTCCACACAAATATGCAGGTTATGGCAAGATATGTAAATGCCTGTATCTTTCATTGTAATGTCATTCAGTACAATTTCAAAGTCCCCAAAATGCTGTTTACCACCTGTTTTTCCCTCTCCCTGCCCTCAGAACTTCCTGTGGCTACTCCCTCCACATCAATGATATAAGTTCTTCCATTGCTAGAATCACAAAAATTCTACACTAGAATATCAATAGGTCTACTTTAGTCCATAGTTCACTCCCAATCTTGAGGATTCTGGGATGGTGATATCTACTCCATCCCTAATTGAGGGTAGTCTTTGATCCCATGGGGCAGATGGATGGGAATCTCTTGCTTGCATCTTGGTTCCTTGGGATGATCATTGTCCATCATCATCTCCTTTTTAGTTGTCTTGGGTGAGCACAATGAACTGGAGAGTAGGTGTTGCAACTTCATTGAGATTCAGGGCCCAGCTAGCGCATGGACAGCCCAAAGTTTTTAGTTTCTTGGAAATATACCTATCAACCCTATTACTAAGTATAAGTTCAAATAGAAGGGTCACAAAAGCCATGCTTAGGGAAACTACAACTGAGTCCAGCTCTGTCACATGGGGGAGAATAAATTCCAAAGTAGGGCCCTCTGACAAGGCATCAAATTCCTGAGCTATCTGTCCTGACTATAGTGTCAGGATTTGAGGTAGTATTTACTTTGGCAGTCTATGAGATCCTCCTGAGATATGCATAAATGTAACCTGTGGAATGACCTCTCAACTCACTCTGAAGTCTCTTAGCCTTATAAATTCATTTGTATTTACCTTTTCCCCTTTGTGGTCAAGGTCTTTTTCCAGTTGAATTGCTAGTTGGTTCTTGGTAGTAATCCCTTGGTGCCAGGGAGGCTTATCCCCAAGAATCCTGTCCCATGCTGTGGGCAGGTCATATATTTATATGTTGAGTTTGACTTAGAGAGAGTCACAAGGAGGCTTTTAAGTGGTAACTCTTAGGGTCCTTATAATACTAGGCTAAGTTTCAACTTCAAGAGTAAAGTTTCATAAGTATAGTCATTAATATTAATGGCTTATCAATGGATCATCCTCCTTCACTTGTCAATGCCCCTTAAATCAGGGGATTCTTGCTGTTCCATTAGCGAATGTGTAAGAGCTCCCCAGGATGGAAATTTTATATTCTTTTCATTATTGTGTGGATCTCCACCCACAATGACAATGCCCCATGAACATTTGAACACATTTATATGCCTTATATGTATGCCCAGTTAAATGTCCTCCCATGTATCCCCCATCACTGACACCCTGCAAAAATGATCCTCCCCTGTCATGGTTGTAACCCTTCTGTGATCCAAAACTTCTTCAAAACTGAAGCCAATGAAATAGCTAAATATAAGAAGAAAATGAAATAATAATGATAGTTTTAAAAATAAGAAATAAAATACAAAAAATTAAAAAGAAAATTTGAAAAAATAAAAATTAGTGAATAAGTTCTGAAAAACAATTTTTTGGCATTGTCTTACATCACTGTAATATCTGATGTATTTTATGTACAGTGATATTGTCTTCCATTTATTCCTCCAGTGTCTTGCTTTTTTTCATTTTGTCTTCAAAGAAGTTTTAGGTTACATAAAAGTCATGTACAGAATATAAAGGATTCCCATATACCCAACATCCTCCCCCTTTTCCCCTTTCCCCTATTAATAACATTTTATATGTGGATGTTACATTTATTACAATTGATATACAAATATTGAAACATAGATACCTTTTAGTTTTCTAGGCTGCTTCATCAAATATCATGAAATGAGTTGCCTGAAACAAAAAATGTTTTTTAACTAATGGTTTTAATGTAGAACTGTCCAAATCCAGTCATAATCAATGCAACACTTTCTCCACAAGACTGTTGTGTTCAGGGGCTGACTTCTGGTGACCCTTGGTTCTTAGCTTATCACATTGCAAGGCACATGGTGACATCTCCTTGTCACTTTCTTCTCTTTAGGATTTCATTGATTTCAGCTTCTTACTACAAAAAGTCTCATCTTTCCCTGTTGGAATTTCCTCTTTTAAAGGACTACACTATTAGCATTAAGACCCATCTTGATGGAGCTAGGATACACCTTAATCAAAATAATCTCATCAAATGTCCTAAGTGCAATGGTTTCACATGAACAGGTAAGGATTAGACTTAAGAATATGTTTTTCTGAAGTGCATAATAGCTTCAAACTACTACAATGACTAAAGAAGAATAAGATACACATTGAAGACCAACCAAGGAAAAAGTACCTTGAAGACAGAATATTGACAATTCTTCATCATTAAAGGCAAAATCATTGCCTTGTGCCCAAACGGAGTAAGGACTTCTGGTTGCTGATGCCCAAGTTCAAAGGAGACTGTAGAACCTTCCATATTTTCAAACAAGGAGAAATTGCAAGTTTGCACAATAATTCATTATTTTCAAAAAGAATCCAATAGCATAAATTCTTCCAAATCAGATTATGTGGAAAAGGATATATCTGTTGTTTTTGTTACTATAATCTGAATTTACATGAATTCCATAGAGCAGAATAATTATTAAGGACATATTTACTCTACTTATTTATCCTTTCAGAATATATCCACTAAATTCCCAGCACTGCTCTGAGTGTTGTACTTGAGTCGAAGAAAAATATGGAATTTCTGTTCAAGAAGATTACATTCTAGTATGGTGGAAATGGGATATAAATAGAAAGTAAAGAAAAAGTTTTCTTATAGGTAGTTGTGTATGTTATAAAATAATATAAATGTATTATATATAGAAAGTATAAAAATAAAATACAAAAACATTGTAGCAGTTTGATATAGGGAGTGGGGACTCAACATCCTACTGACATGGCCCAATCAAAGACTTAATCATTATTTAATCAAGTGAAAGTGAAACCTCTGAATCCAATATAATCTAATATGTCCAGAGGAAAAGACAAGTTTACATACATAATCTAATATCTATTTTTGAAATTCATAAACAATAACAAACACCTACAATGTTTTTCTTCAATGAATTCAGCCAGAGGAGCCTGATTTGAATCTCGGGTCTGGACAGACAAAAAAAATAAGGAAAACCAAGAAAGATACACCTCTGTGGAAAGGTGCACCACTGAGTGTCATCTGCTGGCTGGTCTGGAAATTACATGGTCACAAACTGCTTATAGAACTCTCTTTACCCCACCCCTGGGAGAAATTCTAAGCCCAATTAGTAAGTCTCTGGCATGATATTTAACTTAAGCTGGGAAATTATAAGACTTAGGATAAGTTGAACCAAATATCAAAAAAGAGCTGTGAAAAAAATAATAGGCAAGAGAAAGAAATTGGCTATCAGAATAAATTCACCAACATATCAGATATCTAGACATCAGCAAAAAAATAAAAGCCATAATAGGAAAGAGGAAGAGATGGCTTAGCCAAAGGAACAATCCAAATATTCTGAAGAAATTCAGGATTTAAAACAATTAACCAATGATAATCACACAACTTTGCTAAATCAATTTAAAGAATTGAAGGAAAATATGACTAAAGAGATAAAGGATAATAAGAAGACACTAATTGAGCATAAGGAACAATTTGAAAAGCTGCAAAGGAAAGTAACAGAACATATGGGAATGAAAGCCTTGATGGATGAAATTGAAAATACATTGGAGACACGTAAGAGCAAACTTGGATTGCTCAAATACAGACTCAAAGACCAAGTATCTGAACTGGAAAAGACAGGACAACAGAAAAAGAAGATGATGGAAAAAAAAGAACAGGATTTCAGGAAATTGAATGACAATGCAAAATGCAAAAATATACACATTCTTGGTGTCCCAGAAGAAGAAAATGGAAAAAGACCTGAAAGAATATTTGAGGAAATAATGACTGAAAACTTCCCTACCTTACAAAAGACCCCTCAAACAGAATAAACACAGATAGACCTACCCTGAGACACTTACTATTCAGAAAGAAAAATATCAGAGATAAAAGATTTTGAAAACAGCAAGAGAAAAGCAAATAATCACAATCAAGGGAAACTTGATAAGATTGTGTGCCGATCTCCCTTCAGAAACCATGGAGGACAGAAGATGGTATGATGTACTTAAAGAATTGAAAGGGAAAATCTGCCAGCCAAGAATTCTGTATCCAGCAAATCTGTTCTTTAAAAATGAAGAGGAGTTCAATGTCTTCACAGACACACACAAAAATCTGATACAATATTTTACCAAAAGACCAGAATTACAAGAGCTACTAAAGGGAGTGTTGCAGCCTGAAAGGAAAAAACAAGGATGACACACTTGGAAAAGAGTGTAGAAATGAAGATTATCAGAAATTGTAAAAAAGATAGGCAAGAGTATGATATGACATCAGAATGCCAAAGGTCAAAATGAATGAAGAAATCAATGCCTTTACAATTGTAACATTGTATCTTAATGGTTTGAATTTTGCAATAAAAAGACACAGACTGATAGAATGGATTAAAAAAAAATATGAACCATCTGTATGTTGTCTACAAGAGACTCATCTCAGACATAAGAATACAACCAGATTAAAAGTGAAAGGTTGGAAAAAGATATTCCATGCAAAGAGTAACCAAAAAGAGCTGGAGTAATGATTCTAATATCAGACGAAACAGATTTTAAATGCAAAACTTTTAAAAGAGATAAAAAGTCATTATATATTAATAAAAGGGGCAATTCAACACCTAGAAAAAAGTATACTAAATATTTATGCATCTAACTTCAGTGCCCCATGTTACATGAGGCACACACTGGCAAAGCTGAAGGAAGAAATAGATGTCTCTACAATAATAGTTGGAGATTTCAATACACCACTCACAATATTGGATAGAACATCTGGACAGAGGCTAAAGAAACAGAGAGGTTGAATAATATGATAAATGAACTAGAACTAACAAACAGCAGAATACACATTTTCAAATGCTCATGGATCCTTCTCCAAAATAGAGCATATGTTGGGTCAAAGACAAGTCTGAATAAATTTTAAAAGATTGAAATTACCCAAAACACTTTCATTGATCATAATGGAATAAAGATGTAAATCAATAATGGACAGGAATAAATAAAATTCATGGATATATGGAGATTAAACCACACACTCTTAAACAATCAGTTGGCCAAAGAAGAAATTGCAAGAGAAGTCAGCAAATATCTTGAGATGAATGAAAATGAGAACTCAACATATCAAAACCCTTGGGGACACCACAAAGGCAGTACTGAGAGGGAAATTTATAGCCATCAATGCTTACACTAAAAAAGGAGAAAGAGCTAAAATTGATGATCTAACTGCACACCTGGAAAAACTAGCAAAAGAAGGGCAACCTAATCCCAAACCAAGCTGTAGGAAAGAAATAGTAAAATCAGAGCAGAAATAAATGAAATTAAGAACAAAGAAACAACAGAGAGAATTAAGAAAACCAAAAGTTGGTTCTTTGAAAAGATCAACAAAATCAACAAACCCTTAGCTAAACTGAAAAAAAAAAA
>JAQZBX010071382.1:0-15244 GCA_029593785.1 Cabassous unicinctus | reverse complement strand
TTATGAAAGTCTGGAATAAACATTGTAATGGCTATCTGTTATTCAGCTTTTTCAGCATTCCTTCCTCCCTTCTTTGGATGATAAATCTCCTTTTTCCTCTTGGAAATCAAGTCAATGTAGACTTTCCCTCCCTGGCCATAGGGAATGTCATGTGATCAAGACCTATCCAGTCAGAAACTTGCATCACCTATCCACTCCTGCCCACATTTTTGATTCTTGATCCAAGCCAAGCCAAACAGTCTGCCCTATGACTTTTCTGTTGGAGTTAATAGGAAAGATTGTCTCTATCTATTGGAGTTAATTTTGGGTACACTTTTTGATTCTGGAGCTGGGGGCAGCCATCTTTCTCACCTTGTGAATAAAACCTATGTGTAGTAGTAAGCCGATATAGGCAGAACTGAAAGGTGGAGTGAGTGAGAGAGGTGCCTCTTTTCTCATAGCCAAAATATTCATATTACTTTTTTTTTTAATGGAAATGTTCTTATTTTTTTCTGGTCATGAAAGTAATAAATGCTCATTGTAAAAATTCAGAAAACACAAAAAAGTATGAAGGAAATTAAAGTTACCTTGAGTTCACCACCCAAACATTATCTTTTTGATACATGCGTTCCCATGCATACACACAAGGCCAATTTTTTTTTCTTATTGTAAACAAAAGTGAGATCATACTTGTTTTGTAACTCCTTTCATCAATTTATGTATGATAAATATCTATGTTAATAAAGATATATTTACATAATTGTTTTTAATAACTGCATCATATTCCATTGTGTAGATTAATTACTGTTCATGTAACCACTCTGTTATTGGATATAGCTCTTAAAAGCTCTTGATTGCTTCCTGAAAAAGCAATAAATCTCAAACTGACTGAGTCTTCATTACTTTCCCCTCAGAATCCCCTTATTCTAAGTTTTCCCTGTATAATGTGAACAATTGCAGGTTATTGGTTGGGGTCAGGGAGAGGGGAAACAGACTTTTGTGAGCTGCTGAAAACATAGACAGTAGTACTTTTGTAGCCATGAGATATTTCTTACCAAATTTCAGTCTTAGTAATGTCAGCAAGATAAACAGTATGCATCATGCCCTTAGTATGAATCTCTTGGCTGATTCCCAGATTCATTAAAAAACAGTGTTTAAATAAATGCCTGTGGCATAATATCTTGGTGCTGACTGTAACACTCCCTGAATGACTACCACATTTCTAATTATGAGGGTGTGGTTATTCAACTGCATGACTAAACCCTATTCCACAGCAAGATAACAAAGCAAGGCTCAGCAACAGAAAATCAAGTACTAACAGAGATCCAGAAGATGTATAAAAATTTAGTGTAAAGAAACATGACAAATCAGTAGTGGAAGATGTATAATTTATAAGCAGGAAGCAAGATGAGAAAATGATGTCATATCTCACAGACTGATAAATTACAAACAGGAACATATAAATTAATAGCTCTTGGACTCTCTTGACATTTCTTTTCCAACACGGCTGGCTCCTTTTCAATTGGGAGCTAATTATAATGGAAACTGATACTATAATGGGATATCTTTAGTATCTTTGATAGAATCAGTTTGATAAAGAGATGTAGAGCACCCTGCTTTGGGCTTCCTATTTGAAAAAAACAGCTCTGTTGTTATTGGGCAAGTCTAGTTTCCTGGTTATTTTTGAATATCTGATGCCTTTGTCATGCAATAAAGAATCTTAATATGTTTAGCATAACTGGATGAGACTCTAAAGCATTGCAATAGAACCCTAAGAAAATATTTCAGTTTAAGTGTTTTTGCTACCTTTTATCTAGTTACATATACTCATATATTAATGAGAAGGTGACAGATTGTGGAGCCCTGTAGATAATTTTCTCAATGCTTGAAAGCTCAGTTGTTTATCAAATGAAAATGAATTTAATTTTCACTTTTTAAAATACCAAGAAATACTTAACATAATTACTATAGAAGCTCTTAATTTCTCTCAATTTAAGAAATGGTTTCTAAGAATTTTATCATTTTTTGAAGGAAGAATAAATTTGACAAAGAAGATCTCTTCTTAACTTCTGAGAGGCTCTAAATCATTGTGGTAGTTTGAGGCTTTTATGGACCCCAGAAAAGAGCATGTCCTTTGAGCTAATCCATTCCTGTGGGTGTGAACTTATTGTAGGTGGGACCATTTGATTAGATTACTTCAGTTAAGGGTCTTTGATTAGATTACTTCAGTAAGGAGTGACCCAGGCTGGGTCTTAATCCTCTTACTGGAGTCCTTTATAAATGGGATGAATATGGAAAGAGACACACAGAGACAGAGGAGTTCAGAGAGGAACCCACAGAAGCTGAGAGAGAAAGCCACAGATGGAGCAGCCAGAAGCTGAAAGCAGCAGAGCCGGGAGGAGAAGGCTGCCATGTACCTTCCCATATGACAGGAGTCCAGGATTGCCTGCAGTCGGTCTTCAGGAAGAGAATGTCACCTGATGATGCTTTATTTGGACACTTTTCTCAGCCTCGGAATTGTAAGCTTGCAAGCCCCCATTTTAAAGCCAACCCATTTCTGGTATATTGCTTTCGGCAGCTTTTAGCAAACTAAAAGTCATACTTAGGCAAATTAATGTACGTAGAAAATAACTTGAAATGGAACAATGAGAACAAGTAGCTCTACTGTTAAATTGTTCACAATGCTTCATGCAAGTTTCAGGAGCACTGTGAAAGGTTTATTGCAAGATATATAATATACTCAAAGGCATGTAAATTTATATTTTCAATTGCTTTGAGTTTCATATCTTTGTATTTATTTGCTACAAAAAGAAATATTTCTTCTCCAATTCATAAAATAGCTTCTTAGGGAGAGCTTTATATAGATGCTTTTGTTATTCTTAAGTCTTAAAAAATATTTTTCCATCAGACTCTGAGACATTGGAAATGTTTCAGACAATACTGCAGGACTCAATAATACGTGTCAACTTTATATACTTCTTTTCTCATTGTTACTCTAATTAGTAATATTGGGGAAAAACTAATATTCTATCAAAGAACAAAGGACTTTTGCTGCTATCAAAATATTTTTTCTAGATACAGTGATTTTAAAATTTGATCTGAGAGAATAAGAATGCAAATAATAGGAGAGAAAAAATTTTAATTATGAAAAAGAACTAACTCTACTGAATAAGATAATATATCAAAACTGCTATATTAAAACAGGGTTGTACAAGTACAAAAATAGCCTAATGTGGGAAGCGGCTGTCGCTCAATTGGTTGGGCTCCTGTTTACCATATGGGAGGCCTGGGGTTCAATTCCCAGGGCCTCCTAGTGAAGGCAAGCTGGCCGGCGCGGTGCAGTGAGCTGGTGCAGCAAGATGACCCAACAAAGGGAGACAAGCAGACATAGACAAATACAAAGCAAAATGGACACAGTGAGCACAAGCAGCAAGGGGGGGATAAAGAAAGCAATAAATCTAAAAATATATATATAATGTGTAAATAGTCCCATTATATACAGGAATTTAATGTGTGATACAGGGGATTTCATAATGGGTAGAGGAAGGAAAGACTATTCCAAAATGGTTACCAGTTTGGAAAAAAATAGTTTAGATCATCCTCTCATACTACACATCAAAATAAATTCCAGAAGAATTAAAGAATAGGTATAAAATATTAAACCATGGAAAAATCAGAAGAAATTAGAATTGAATAAGTAATAAGCCTCTGGAGTGGAATTATTTTTTGTACTTAGAAGCAATAAAAAGTCAAAGGAAAAAATGAACAGGTTTATTTTTAAAGTAACCAAGATGAATAGGCAACAACATAGTGGGGAAAGTGTCTGCAAAATTTACTAAATATAAGGGGCTAGATGTCATACAAATTGATAATAGTACACTATGCCCCAAAGAAATGACTAGGCAAAAGACAAATTAGTCAACAAACATGTAGGGAAAAATGTTCAATTTCACTAATAGTCAAAGAAATGCAAACTAAAATGATAATAAACTTTAGTTTTCACTTAGGAACTTAGTAAATAATATCAAATAACAATCATATCAAATAAGCAAGGATATTATGAATGGGTACTTTCATATATCACTACTGGTTTGATAAAACCCAGAAATCATTAAAATGTTCCTATCTTTTGATGCAGTAATTCCACATCCTTATATCCATAAATATGTCCAGGGAAATAATTCAAACCAGGTGATTTTGCTAAATATGATATTTTGCTGTGCTTTGGAAACAAGTTTGTGAAAACATTATGAGTAAAAACAAAGCTTTGAAGTAGAAAGCCAGGAGGGGAGGGTGAGAGATGAAGAGTGAATATATTTATGGAAGAGGGAAAAAAATGTTCTTTAAGAGCACTTTTGGAAACATTTGGAGTCAGTGAAGTGGAAAGATTTGGGGAAAATTGGGAATCAAAGTTGTATTTTTTATAGTCCCGTTTGTCATTTTCAAGTTTTTGTTGTTTTAATTGCCATGTTTGTTATTAATATACATGTTTTAAGTCCTGCTTCCCTTGAAAAATGAATCACTGAATGCTGTAGTTTTACATTATTGTCCATTACAGGGTGGCCAGGATATTAGAATTCCTTTTTCTTTTTGCCTAATTCTGCCAATGGTTCTCTCACTCCGCTATCCTCAACAACTCATATTGCTTGTATCCCTGCTTCTTTCTTTGTAAAATAAAACCAGTGAAACTAAACTATACTGTCTTTTTCTAGTGGTTTCACAAGAATAACTGTCTACAGTATCCTTGGTGTTTCTTTTTTAAATGGCCTTACAACATAATAAAAGGTTCTTGGTACAGAAAGCCTCACAAATATGCAACCACTACAGATGGCATTGACTAGTTCCTGTTTCCTCTTCATCCCCTACCAGATAGATATACAAAAAAGCAGCCAAAGCCGAAAATCTCCTGTTAATGGTTTGTAATTTGGTCCAGGATTAATTCTATTATGGCTTTGATTGAATGTAGGTGCTATCTCTCTTAGCAAGTCACAGTTAGATCAGTAACTAAGGACTTTCTTTCACTATGTGGAATTCCTTTCCGTCTGTCTCCTACTGCAATTTCCTCAGTCCCCAACCCTCTCTCCCCTAACGGGGAAGGCCTCCTATATAACCTAAGTGCAGAACATGTACCTCTGTATAATTACACAGTACGTAACAGGTAAATCCCCTGCACTACTACACATTGCCTTCAAAGCTGAGACCACTGTAGTCCCATCTACAGATTTCACCAGTGACACGCTGGTAAATGATAAACAACCAGCTCTTGGGGGTGGGGCCTCATTTGTAGCATTTGCAATTTCTGTGTAAATACACCCACCATGGCCAATTTAAAGCTACTGACAACATCACCAAACACAGAGAACACAGAGTTGAGAAGAAGCACATTGTAGCACACCATTATGTAGTATCCCTACCATACAGAAACAATAAGTGTAAATAACCTCAAGAGCATAGACAATAGTAAAATAAAATAATCTGGAAATGATGAGTTTTGACTATTTTTATCTTATTTTTTATGTAACTTATTAGCTCTAAGTTTACATAATTTAATTTTACATAATGACTGTGTTTTATACCTTGCTTGCTTTATCCCGAAAAATTTTTAACAATTGGCTCTTACTAGCTATGTGACTCAGCTCCAGAACACCACCTTGCCCTAGAGTCTAGAACAAAGCTCCTGTTTAGAAACTCCTTCAAGTCAGTCGTGTGTCTAGAACTGCTCTGATCCCAAGTACACAGAAACTAGATTCATCTTAGATTATCAGTTTTGATGAACATTTCCATGTTTCTGAACTGTGCTGGCTATGATGCTACAAAGAAGATTAAGATTCCTCCTATGGTCTTTCCCACGGTAATAAACAGCATTGCCAGTTTTCCAGTTTTTCAGGCCCAAAACACTGGATGTCATATATGATTCTTCTTTCTCTAACATCCTATTTCAAGCTCATTAGCACATCCTGTTGGCTCTGCTTTCAAAATATAACCAGATTCTGATCACTTCTCACTACCAGTCTGTCTGAGCTACCATTCTCTCTCTTTTGAGCTACCGGGGCTGGGGATTGAACCCAGGACCTTGTATGCAGAAAGCTGGCGCTCAACCACTGAGCCACATCTGCTCCCCCTATTCTCTCTTACTTGGATTATTACAATAGTATCCTAAATGGTCTTGCTTCCATCGTTGACCCTTATAGTCTAGTCTCAAAACAATGGTCAGATTGATTCTTTACAACAAAAGTCAATTTGTGCCTCTCCTCTGCTCAATACTCTCCAGCAATTTGTCATTTCACTGAACACAAAAGCCAGAGTCCTTACAATGGTCTACAGGGCCCGATATAATTGGTGTCTCTCCCCTTACTTCTCTCATCTCATTTATTTCTCTTCCCCCTTGCTTACTTCTGCTCCAACTATGCTGGCCTATATTTGTTGAATGAATCAATGAAGATCCATCTTCAAAGAGCTTACAGGCTTCCGTGGGTGTCATCTGTAACCAAAGTAACTGGATTTCCTGCTTTGGATTCCGGTTTCCTAGTGACTAATCCCCAGGATTTATTGCCAGGCATCTACAGTTCTGACCTGCCTGCCAGGATCTCTGACAGTTGCCCGTTTAATCTAATCCTGGTTCTTACTTGGGTGGGATTTGTGGTACTTGTGTTCCTCTATTCCTTTTACCCCATAAATTTATTTTTCAGTTTCAGACCTGTCTTTGAATTAATGCCGTTTTTAATAACCAAGTTTTTCCTTCACAGTTCAAGCTTTGGATCTTATGGTACTCTAATTGGCAAAGAGATTAACAACAAAATACAATATCATCCCAATATAAAATGGACATTGAAGGATAATAAATCTTTTAGTGCTTGTATGGGATATCACTTATTATCTATCAACCTTCTTATTATCCACATGACCAGATGAGCATAGCTGTATAATTCTTAGGTTTGACACACGCACAAAACTAAACAGATTAGAAGCCGTCTGTCAACTATTGTTACATTTTAAGGCCCTTCACTAACTACACATTTTTCTCAGGCACTTTGCAAAAGTGCTGCAATAGTTAGGACTAGCTGAGTGATATCCTTGTTCGTTAGCTGGTGTTTGCTAACTAGGGAACACGGTGATAGACACCTCTGAATTAATAAACTGTCTCTTGAGTTACGAAGATTTGTAGTGATAATGTGAAACAGAAGAATTTTTAACTGCAATCACAAATTTTGTGGAATAATTTTGTTTTCTTAAAACATTCTCCATAGCCTATTTTCTATCTGTAAAGTTCTGCAAAGAATGACAGTTTTATACTTAGCAATTTTTTCCAATAGAATTAATTTGTCTTAAATTCAGGGAGCACCACCTTAAAAAGCCAGAAGAAATAATAAAAAGGACATTTCTCTTTATATAGTACCATTCTGGGGTGATCAACATTCTTTTATAGCATTGAAATAATTTCCCTCATCATTACTGCTTTTCTGTAAGGATACTGGGGGGAAAGAGGAGCAAGTAATATAGCATGTTTTTACAGATAAAGAGTCAGAGGCACCGAATTAGGCAATTTCTTGCCTGAGACCACAATGGTTCAATTGCGGAAATAGGAGTGCTGCATCCTCTTAGTTACTAGCTTACAAGGTAGTTTTTCCAGATCATTCTGCATTCCTAATAGAATTGAGATTCCAAGTAATAATAGAAGATGGTCAGGGCAAAGTAATGGTAATGAGCCAGAACTAGAAGTGAAAATAGAGTCCAAGGTTTCTAACTCCCTGTCCATTGATCCTGATGCCATTAAGCTGCAGGACTAAATTACTGAACTCCATCAAAAAGTGGCAGCCTAGTGCTGTTAGGGACTAACCAGCAGTTAGTTTGGTTAACTTTTCTTTATAGATGGGCAGATTAATTCTTATTTTGGCTTACCTAAGGGAAAAAATGAAATTCTTTTTGGACTTTGTCATTTTTCCGATATTTAAGTGATTACTTATTTGAGGTAAAAAGGGTTTTGGTTGACTGAAGCTCATTAGAAGTCAGAAAAAAAAGACTTTACAAGTTAAGAACAATCATCTCCTTGCTTAAAGAAGTTGTGAATCAGCAAGCTGGAGAGCTCAGTTTTTCAGTGGGTTGGCTAGTCCATTGTATCAGTCTGAGATGTGTTGTGGTCTATTCCAAGCTCTAAGAATAGATCAAGGGAGGAGAGGAGTAAATAGCAGAGAAAGAGAGGCCATCTTTTGTTCTACATTTAGGACATCTGTTACTCGACCATGTATATTTGGATGAAAGAGACCAGAGGATTTAACCAAATGAGAAAGATTTTAAGAAATGCATACAGTGAGACAATTTCTCATTCTATAAGTTGACCCATGGGGCGTTCTCAGGCATACATGTATTTTCAAAGGGGATGGCCATTTTGCCCTGGTGGAAGGGATGTACAGCTTTACTTAGACTTCCTTAATGACAAGACCCTTCATATAAATCAGAAATCCAGAAAGATGAGGGCCAAATGAACAAAGATCTTATTTATTCATAATGCTTTTCTTAGTTTAAAAAAATTAGATGAAAAAAAATCTTTAACAAAATTTCCTGTTTTAATTAACTAATTAAACTCACTAAACTTTTTTTTAGGTAGCTTTATATACATTTTCTTCTTCTTCTTCTTTGTCGTCTTCTTCTCCTTCTCCTCCTCCTCCCCTTCCTCCTTCTCCTTTTTCTTTTCCTCTTCCTCTCCTCTTCCTCCCCTTTTCCTCCCCTCCTCCTCCCCTCCTCCTTCCTCTCTTCCTTTCCCTCCTCTTCCCCTCCCTCCTTCTCATTCTTCTACCTTTGGAACAACCCAGAAAGGAGAGTATTCTCATTTTATAGATGCTGAAGGAAAGGCTCAGAGATGTTAAGTGACTTGCCCAAGGTCACACAGATTGCATAGTAGTAGATCTGGGTTTAGAAATGGATGTTAGAATATTTGTTTTGCCTCCCTAATTTTGTCATTATGTTTCTTCAGCAGAATGGTGACATTATAGACATTAGATTGTGGGTCTTTTTGTAGTGAGCTGAACATGCATTTCCTCAAAAGTGACTGGGTATCATATGCCTGTTTCTTTTGAGTTCACCAAGGGTAGTATAAGTCAAAAATGGTGATCATAGAAGAGTCCTGAAATGCAAACTGTGAGTTGACTTGCTATAGATAAAGGATTTCCTATACTTTTAAAAACAAGTTAGAGGACAGTAGTGTATAAACTGAGCTACAAACTTTTAATTTCACTGTAGCCTACTACACTTAGTAGAGAGAGCATTTAAAATCTGAGAGAAAAAAAGTCATTATTTTCAATTTACTTACTCCCCAGAAAGATTAATTAAATTTGCTGACTATTATCAATTCACAAGTTGTTACTAAACACAGATTCTAACCCAGCCTCTACGCACTGGAATATTGTCTTAGTAATTTGGTGATGAAATCATCAAAAGCATTAATCATTAATTCCTATGGGGCTACATCTAGAGAATTTCAGGCAAAGCTGCTGTCTTCTGTAACGAATCATTCAATAAATATTTATTGAGCATCCCTTCATAATGCACCAAGCTCAGTGTTAGGCACTAGTGCCTTCTCCATTGTAAAAACTCAATATTATTATTCAGCAATAATTGAGTGAGTGAAAGAAACAGAAAAAGTCAAAGGTGTGATAGTTACTCAAAAGTGCAGAGCATCTAGTACATTGAATGATACCTGAAAAAAAATAAACATATCAAAGAAAACACAAAATCTCTTTTTTATTTCTATTTTTAAACTGAAGTTACCCCCTATGGTCTCTCAGTGATTACTTATAGCTAATAGCCTAAGGTTATGCAGGATTTATTCTGAGATCTTCATTGGGTCCTACATTGTTCCATACCAGAAGAGGTAGTATAGAGTGGTAAGTGGTTAAGTGTGTGAACCCTGGCATCGAATATCCTGGATTTATATCTTGGCCTTACTACTTACCAGTTGGGAAATCTTTAGCAAGTTACTTCTTGTTGTCACAGTTTCCTCATCTGAAACACGGGGGATAGTATAGTATTTTTCTCGGAGGGATATTATGTGGATTTAACAAGATAATGTTATAATGCGATGTTTATATAGCATCCAGCATAACACCTTGCTAATAGTACCTAGTATCACTAATATTATTTCTTACTTTCTTGCAGATTTTAGAAAAATACTTTTAAAGCTAGACTTAATTAACCTTCTTATGACCTTGTCAAAGGGTCTGCTTCCATATGCCGCCTGCCAGATGGCCCACTTACAAATAAAAAGCCAACAGCTCACCTGTGATAAATTAGACCATTGAAGGTCAATGCAATGTAGTAAAGCATAAGTCTGGCATAACTGAGAATGTACAACTACACAAACTCTAGGAAGGAGTTTCTGTGTAGGGGTGAGGCACAGTGGGACAAAGATAAGCATGAGTCAGATAGACCTCAGCTTGACCCTCAGCTCTGCACACAGTACTTAGCCTCTTTGAATGATTTCTTAGTTACATGCCTTAAGGAAATGACTTAAGTTCTTTGGGCCATAATTTTTCTCATCTGTAAAAATGGAATAAAAGTATCGAATTCACTGAGGTTTTTTTGTGTGTGTGATGACAGTGACTGTGCAGTGTAGTAAATTCATTGAGGGCTGCAGCCAGGCACCATGAATAAATGTTAGTTCCCTTCTTTTTTCCATGGTTATCTTGGGGAAGGAGTGGCAACAGTAGGGGTAATGGGCAGGGCAGTCCCTCAGCAAAATGGTGATGTGTGTGATAACACAAGGCTGTCACAAATGATTGTTCAGCATACAAGGCAGGTGAGGGTAGAAATCTAGACTGTGCTCCACTCTCCAACTGTGCAGAAGGGGCCACTTTTTCCAGTTTTCACAAAGATGCTCCATTCCCTACCCCATTTCTGTACAAATTTCTTTCAGTTCCTACCCACCTTCTCCAGGTGCTCAATGCCTTCATATGACCATGACATCTCACTGTAGTTCCCACTTTAACCTACCTCACACCTTTTAGGTCACCCTATACCATTTGATCCTGCCATGAAAATCCTAATCTCTCCAGAGTCCCGTTCCTTGAAGACTCTTCTAAGAGATGAGTACTACTTGCAGAAACCAATTGCAGCTAAAGTATTGATAAGAGCACCCTTTGGTTATACTGCCCTTGCCATTGTAACAGATGTTTCCAGTGGTTCAACCCAAAGGAGCATGTAATGTGAGGGTTTGAGACATCAAGGCAAAGCTAATACAGGGAAGCCGTTTAAAAACAGAGGCCATTTTTCAGCACAGTACATAGTAGCTGCCCATTCTTTCAATGTGTAAAATGGAAAGTGCTATTGACTACAAACCAGGAAATAGAAGATGTGTACATTTAATGACCAATCCTGCCTGTCCCACATCAGCCAGTTCATTTAAAGAGTCAATAAGGACTTTGGACTCTACACCAGTATTCACTCTTGAAAAAATATGGGAGGGACAGATTCTGTGATACAGTGAAAAGAGAATTGTTTCCTAATTAGATAGGAAACTTGGATTATATTCCTGCCTCTACTACTAAATAGCTTTGTAGCATTGGGAACGTCAGTTACCTTCTTGGACCTCAATGTTTTCACTTTGGACTGTGCAACTGAATTAGAGCAACTTCCAAGTCTTTTTTCCTTCTAATTTTCTGTGTTGCTTTTTTTTCCCCATTGCAAACCAAATGGCCTGGGGGAAAATATCAATGCTGAGTTGTAGCTTTAAGAGTATTATATTGGAAGGTATATCAAGTGTGCTGGCTTTTAGAGAGGCAGATGACATTAATGGTTAAGAGTGTAAGTTCTGGAGTCCTTTAATCCTGGGCACTGAATTTGGACAAGTTACTTAGCATCAATTTCCTAATCTGTAAAAGAGGAATACTAACCTATTATCAGATGAGGAAATTGATTAAATGAACAAATGCATATAAAAATACTCAGCACATGGCATGAAACCTACTAAGTCCTCAGTACTTGATGATGGCATTATTTATCCTAGCTCTGCTACTAAATTAGTTTTTGATTCTGACCATCAACCTCTCTGAGTCTCCTTAAAGATTTTTGGTTCAATTAGAGAATAGGAATAGATTATTTCCAAGGTACTATCTCCGTCTTTCTATCTCTATATCTTTATGTTTGTGACAGAAGCTTTTGTTTTGAATTTAGTAGCTCATTTATCTCTCTCATGTACACAGAAACATCTCCAAGTCAGACCTACTCATATTGTGTGTGAGAGGGTCACTGCTGGCTACCAGGATATGAGTCACATAATTTTAATTTTAAAATCCTTAATGCCCATTTCTACTCCCAGTAACATGAGAACCTGCATCTTTAGATGTCTGGGTCCCAGGGTAGAGGGTGGTTCTAGCAGTCATCATGACTGCCTTTTGGGTCGCCGAGACATATACCTTAGTAGGCAATTAGTCACATTCAACCATGGGTGATAATTTGATTAAATGTGAATATACAGTATGCCATGGATTACCAGCATCTCATTTCCTATTGCCAAAGAGTTCAGCACTGCATTCAGGCTCAAAGTCTTGATCAAAACAATCCTTAAATCCTGTATTTGAGAGTCTGTTTCTTGGATCACTCCTGGTACTAATTGTTTACCAGTCAGGAGACAAAAGCCAGATCAGTTGCCTGAACAGAGATAATTTATTATAAAGAACTACTTATTAGGTACAAAGATGTTAAATAGGTAACTGAAAATGTAAAAGAAAGCTCTCATGAATCATGGAGGTAACAACTGTCGGATGCAGGTACAACACCTGGGGCTGAGAAAATGAGAAGCTGTTGAAATGATTAAAACTTAGAAAAATAAAGAAGGGGCCCTGTGAACAGTTCTTTGTATTAAATTCTCTCTGTTCAAATAACTGGTATGGTTTCTATCTCCTGACTGGATTATGATCAACACAGTGGTTGTACCACACCAGTAACATAGGAGACTTGTAATTTTCCATATCTTTATTAAAACTTGGTACAGTATTTTTCATCTTTTTTCATTTTAGCCATTCTGGTGGGCTTGAAGTAGAATTACATTGTTATTTTTAATTTGCATTTCCTTGATGAGTATATTAGTCAGCCAAAGGAGTGCTGATGCAAAATGCCAGAAATCTGTTGCCGTTTATAAAGGATATTTATTTGGGGTAGAAGCTTACAGTTCCCAGGCCATAAAGCATAAGTTACTTCCCTCACCAAAGTCTGTTGCCACGTGTTAGAGTAAGATAGCTGCCAGTCTCTGCGAGGGTTCAGCTTTCCTCTTCCTCCTAAGGCTCCATGGTCCCAGCTTCTTCCAATCTTAGCTGTAGGCTAGCATAAGGCTTGTCTCTCTCCCCGGGCCTTGTGTCTTCCCAGGCTTTCTCAGCTGTTTGGGGCTCTGGTCTCTTCAGCTGCAAACTATCAGACGAATGGCTTGGCTCTCTCCCTGGGGCTCTGGCATCCAAAACTAAACTCTGTGTTCTCTTTCTCCATGTATTTACTTCCTGGTCTTGATTGAGCATCCATTTATATAGCCCACAAAGGGGGGAGACGGTGACTCAAACCAAGTGGTCTTAATGACGTGGTCAAATAAAAGCCCTAATCTTGATTTAATAAAGTAAAAGAATCTAATCTGAATCTAATATAACCTAATATGCCCAGAAGAACAGACCAGTTTACAAACACAATCCAATATCTATTTTTGGAATTCATAAGCAATACCAAACTGTCACAATGGGTAATTAAGTCAGGCACCTTTCCATTTGTTCACTGGCTATCGATATCCTCTTTTGTGAAGTGTCTGTTCAAGTCTTTTGCCCATTTTTCTATTGAGGTGCTGCCATTTTAATTGATTTCTAAGAGTTCTTTGTATTTCTGGGCACAAGTCCTTTGTTGACTATATCACTTCAGCTCTCTGTCAATATACCCAGGCAATCTTACTAGTTCAGAATGTACTTCCTTTGACTAATTGTTCCTAGGAATTGAATTACCATGTTGTTCTTATCATAATACCTCAATAGTAGGGTAGTGGACGCATTGGAACTTTCCCTGTTATGAGAAGATAGGATTGTGTATTTTATTCATGTATTTAGTCATTCATTCCACAAATCTCTTTGAGCAAATGTTTATTGAGCATCAATTATGTACAAGGAACATGTATGTCCATTTGCTTCTTTCTGAAGTACTGGAACTCAGCTTAGGAACTTTATACATAATTGCCATTGTAATAAAATAAGAAACTTGCAGATAAAAAACAAAACAAAACAAAAAAACAAAAAAACAACTCTTCAGGAACCCAGAACACTTTTGAAAACCAGACAACTTGTAGCCATAAACTGACTGAAGCTAATGAATATCAGTAACCTGGAAAATTACTATGCAATGTTAAAATGCCTTCTAATTTTCTTGACTATTTTGGTCATTCATTTACTCAAGTCAAATATTTAGTAAGCACATCAATAAATTATTTCCATACAATGTGTAAATCACATTGTATGGAAACTAATTTCTTAAGTCTTCTTTTCTTCTGCATACTCACCCTGGGTAATATCATCCCCTCCCATGGCTTCAGTTACCATCTATCTATATGCTGATGACCCCCACATCTATTTCTATAGCCTAGATATCCTTCATGAGCTTCAGACTCAAATATTTAGCTGCCTGATGAATAGTGCCACTTGGATGTCTCAAGGCCCTGACATACATTTTAAAAACTGAACTCATCACCTCCCCCCAATAAATCTTTTCATTCTGGGTTTCCATTTTCAGGGAATGGCATCAGCATCTATCCACTTGCCTAAGCAAGACACCTAGAAATCTTCCTTGATACCTTGCTCTCCTTCACCTCCCCCTAGTTCTATAAATCTTCAATATCTTTTGATTCTACTTCATGCATGCAGTATCTCTCAAATCTATTCTTTCTAATTCCGTGGCCAACCCATATCACTGGCATTTCTTGCCTAGATCTCCTAATTTGTTTCCCTGCTTTCAGACATTCAGGTCTCCAATATATTCTTTAATCTCTTCTATTTAAAACACGTGGAGGGAAGCACATATGGCTAAAGCAATTGAGCTCCTGCCTACCACATGGGAGGTCCCAGGTTCAGTTCCCAGTACCTCCTAAAGAGAAGACGAGCAGACACAGAGAGCACACAGCGAATGGACAGAGAGCAGACAGCGAGTGCAAACAATGCTTTAAATAAATAAAATAAATCTTTAAAAAAAATAAAATAAAACCCTTGGAAACTCCCTTTTGCTCTTTGAGTAAAGTCCAAATTCCTTAATA
>JAQZBX010071381.1:0-15245 GCA_029593785.1 Cabassous unicinctus | reverse complement strand
TATTACACCCGCAATGGATATACACATCCTGGGGCCTTGCCACCGAGCATAGACTACAGTTCATATCACAGACCACACTCTTTCCCACCCAGTTCTGCATGGTATATTCTGATGGAAAATGGCCTACATTCATCGCTGCTTCGCCACTCAGGACAACCCCCAAAGTCCCAAAAAAGCCCGAGTATTTCAACTGCCCCTCAGGTCTCAGCCAGATTAATAGAAGATGTTAGATATAACTCTTGTCTCTTTCCACATATCACATCACTCACCAAATCATACCGTTACTGCCTTACCATTTCTACCCTCTCTTCTTCTATTCCTTAGCCCTAATACAAGCCACCAACTTCTCTCAGTCACATAATTGCTATAGTCTCCTAATTAGATCTCCCCCTTATATAGAACAGCCGGAGAAAATTCACTGATTTTCTAAAATAAAGATCAGACCATACTTTACTGCCTCTTTATCATCTTGAATAGCTCCCAGTGCTTACAGGTAAGAAAACCAAATTCTCTAGCTTAGTAATTCCAGTCATTTCCTTACTATTGTATTTCTTTCCATGAGCAAGGCCATATCCAATTACTTACCACTCCCTGAATTTCATTCATAGTTCCCTGCCTATGTGCCTTTTCTAATGCTGTTATTTTGCTCTAGAATGCTCTTTCCCCTTCCTCTCCATCCTCTGCATTTTGAACCTATATGCAGACTTCAAGAGTTGGCTTAAATGGCCTCTCATCTTCAATGCGTTCACCTAAAATATTTGGTTAAATATTTTAATTCAGCACCTACTAAATGCCAGCACTGTGCTATATCCTGAGGCTATGAGGTTGACTAAGAAACACTTTTCCACCATCCAAAGATGACACCAACAAAAGGTATAATCCTATTTAAGGAATTATCACTTTCCTCCTCCAGACCCATTGCTTTCAGCCTTTGTTTCAGCTTTGATACAAAACACATAGTAGTAAACTTAGTTATTAATTAAATTACTGCTGAAAGACATCATTTTGAACTGTATTGTTGCTACTCTTCTCCACTCCTACTCTTCCTGACAAGGAGTCTGTTGGTTGATGAGGTCAAGGCCAAGCCCTACTCATCCTTTCTTCTCCAAAGCATCCAGCATTATATTTTGCACCCATCAGGTCATCAATTTATGTTTCAGGTATGAGACAAAGTTTTTATAAAAGAAAAAAAAAGTATTGGATGGTAAATGTTGCCTTTTACATATTTGGCCTCCACGAGTCACACACTGACAGTCTCAGGAAGCTGCTGTGAGATTGAAGTCATTTGTCCCCCTTAAATGAATTTCTTCAGGTGAGGCGAGATCAAGAAGGGCTTGGGCTTGAGTTCTTGCATGCACAGAGAGCAGACATGCAACAGCCTCCCACCTATCTGTTCTGGTCCTGCAGTGTAATATCTAAACCTTGCAAACTGCCTGCCTGCTCTCCGAATGGGTCCCCAAACCACGTTTTTGCTTGGCTCACAGTGAGTTATTAGAAGTACTAATGGATCTCTGATTTTTTTTTAAAAAAAGGAAGATTTCACAGAAAAAATCCATATATCTGGCTTCTCTTGAAAAATTGATAAGTCTAGTAAACCTGTACCATCATGTATGCCGATCAACAATCATTGGAGCAGATCAATTCAGAAGGGAATAGTGTTCAGGACCTAGCAGCAAGCTGATTTTATAAGTACAGATGCATTTGAGCATGACTTTCCTGTTGAGGAAACCCATTGAGGTTTTGATTCATTTTGGAAACTGTAGAAAACCCTATGTCCTTTATATTGCCTGAATTTATATATTTGCTTCTCTGTTCAACAGGGAATAAGGCCCATGTAGCAGGCACGGTGTTCTGAGATATCTCACCCATTGAATTATCATAACTGCTATACCACAGAGATGTGACTATACCATTCCTACTGATGAGGTGCTTGCAGTTCAGAAAAGTTAATCAACTTGCCCCAGGACACACAGTAAGGAGAAGGGCTCGGATTCACACTTAGAGCTGTCTACTTTCAGAAGAGAATGTGGAATAAAAGTGAAAAATGTGAACCATCTCTGAGTAGGGATGAGGAAGAAATTTCATCCTGCAGTGATATATTTATTTAAGGACCATTCTTGGAACCAGGTCTCTCTTATGACGGAACATTCTAAAAGGGAGCATTCAGAGCCCCATGTGAATTAGTTAAAACTCACATACGCTCTACCCTGTAACCTGAGCATTTGGAATTATCTAAGGTTGGGTCCCCAGAGAGGAGAGATAAATCAGATGATATTTGTAAGGTGGGTCTTTTTTTCTCTTTCACCTTATCTCCAGTTTCTCTGTACCTTTGATTTCCTCAAGGTGAAATCAACCAGACTACTTGGGGATATGAGTGAGAAATGCAGCCAACTATAAGTTCATGCAATCCAAGTGTTCAAAGAATCTTTAAGTCTAGAAAAGGGTGTAAAGTCAATCTAGTATTTTTTTCTCATTTCTTATTGAATAAACTGAAAACAGAATGGTTAGGTAGATTGATTAAATTAATAGCTGACACAAGCCTAGAACTCCCTGTCCAGTGAGTCCCCAATGCCTTTTTGAAAAATATTTTTTAGGAAATACAGGGGATTATATGTGAGGCAGGTGCTCAACCACTGAGCTACACCCACTCCTGCTCCACTGCCTTCTTGTGTGTGGCCTCTTATAACGGGCTTCACTGCCTCTGAACTTTCAAAAGGCCAAAACAGCACTCTTTTGGCATTCAAAATCAGAGCTTGTATCGTCAATTAACTTGTTTACCCAGTTACAGCAGGACCCCATTTGTGGAAAGACCATGCTGTTTCTTCTTCATATTTCCAGTACATAGGAGGCATGCATTAAATTTGTTGCTGTTTGTTAAAAATGATGGTGGTGATGGCATTCTTGATGCCCTCAGTTGTTATGCGGAGGATGTGTTATTTACGGTGGAATAGGTTACTGATAACAGTAATGTAGTCATGGTGAAATTGACAAAGATGATGTGATCAGTGCTGGAAATTTTGGTGGTGATAATAATGGTATCTCTAACTAGTGCCAGTGCAGATGTTTATATTGATGTTGATGATGACAATGATGATTTGGAAGGTGCTGGTAGTTGTGGAAGATGATAAGTATGGCTTTGTTTCCAGGTAGTTCACCTTTCTTGCCCATGCATGTTTTCAGTTTTACTTGAACCCATGTGATTCTCCATTCTAGTGTGAGCTGGATCCCCAGTTTTCCTGAAAAAGAATGAGTTAGCAGCATGCCACAACTAAAAATCAGGAAAAGGGCCCTCCTGGAGCTGCTGATAATGTTGTATATCTCCCTGAATGATATCAGTCACCACTACTGAGGCACCAGACAGTCACTGGGGACACAAAGAAACCTGATAGACAATCAGGCAGGGGAGTTAAAAAAAAATGGGTACATAGAAAGCAAGAAAGAGTGGGTCGGCATAAAGAACCCAAAGGCCCAAAGGCCCAGAGTAGAAGTTCTCTTGGTGCTATTAGTCCCTAGATGTAAAAGTTTCACACTTAAATGAGTAATTATATTAAGAGTTATGAACATGGGCTCAGGAGTCAGAAAAAACTAAGTTGATATTGCCATCTACCACCTATTAGCTATGTGGACCTTGGGTAATTGCTCTGAACTTCGGCATTGGCTTTATCTGTAAAACGTAGACAATCTAATTTTCCTGCTGATGGGGGTTAAATGTATATACATGCTGGAAGTCAGATTCCTCAGTGCTGGACACATGCATATGGCTCCCTTATTTTCTTGATTCCCTACTGTCATCCCTGGTCTGTTTATAATGTGCAGATCCACCCTGCACCAGACCCACAAGAACCAAAATGGTCTTTCTTGTTGGTTTGTTCCATTTCCTGATTTCAGTAATTCTCCAAAACTTTTTTTCATGCTTGCAAGAACTCGATTAGTATGCGAAGGAGTGGCCAGTCCACTCCACACTGCAGCAAGAGCCCAGAGTGGAGCAGAAAGCCTTGGGAACTGTGCGACGTATTTCTCAATGGCAGGCAAAATGAACGCAGGACAAGCTAAGCTTTGTTTGTTTCAAACACTCCATTATAAATTAACGTAAAGATGCTCTTTTTCCTTACCAGCCAGGGAACGGGCATGTTTCAGTAGACAATTAATCTTGGCTGATCTATATTAAATATTTATCTGCAGAAATGAGCCCAGTATTGTGGTGGTATTTTTCATTATAGGACTTTATCATTTCTAAAGAGATTTCCATGTGCCGGCTCCCTTGTATGTATTAAATCCAAATTTCCTGTGGAATGACACATCTTTCTTGGCGGCGACCTTTTCTCTCTGTAACAAGCTACTGATATGTTGGAATTTACAGGGTGATAAACACATTTATTGAGAAGGAGGGAGTAGAGCAATCCAGGATTTGCTTCCTCAATAAGAACTCCAGGACAGGCTCAGAAATGTGGAAATCGGTGCCTAATTTCAGCAGGAGGGGGCGAAGGGGACAAGGATTTGATAGCTGCTCTTGAAAAAGCTCTAAGGAAAGTGGAAGAGGAAGAGCTGCTTTAGGACTAGTCCTTGCATTTGAAATGAAACTGGGCCTTATTGTTTACTCAAGTACATTCATATCTGTTATCTCATCTGATACTCACAATTACCCCAGGAGCGGTTCCATGTTAGAAATGAGCCAACAAAAGGTTAAATGTCTTTGTCAAACATATCGATGGGGCAGAGCTGGGACTGGAACTCCGAACTGCTGATGGATGAGTTCAGGGCTCGCCGGTACCACACTGCCTCTCACAGGGGGGAGCTTCATCTGCAGCTGGCTCTGAGGAACAAACTTGAGATTCAAGTCACGGGGGAGTGTGCAGTTTGTTAAACTTGACAGTCAGCCTAGATCTAAGTTGTGCCTCTAGAAAGCACAGGCAACTCCAAGGGGGACAGATGAAAAAAAAAAGGATGCAAAATGAGCAAGAGGAGGACTCAAGAGGAGGGAAGGAAACAAAAAGAAGAGGCCTGGTGGCAGCTTGTCAATGTATTGGAATCAGCTTGGAATCTGGTTAAAACGTAGATTCTGATTCAGTCCGTTTGGAGTGATACCTGGGATTCTGAATTTCTGGCAGGCTCCTAAACGGGATCCATGCTGCTGGCCCAAGAGCGACAACTGAAGCAGCAAGGTGGCAAGGAAAAGGCCTAAAGAGGAAGTAGGAACAGTCACAGCAGTGTCTGTGCACGTGCCCTCGCAGAGCTGAGACTGGGAAAGGGCTGCTTCACTTCAGCCCTTTTTATTTTTAATCCCCAGGGCCAAGCTTGTGTAATGTGAGCCTGGATGATATTTTGGCGATCTTTTGGTTCAGTGATTTTCAAACTTTCGCCTTGCGTGCAATCACCAAGAGGGCTTGCTAAAACAGTTTTTGAGTAAGAAGGTCTGCGGTAGCACCTGACATCTTGCATTTCTAACAAGTTCCCACGTGATGCTGAGGCTGATGGCCCAGGGGCTTTGGAGACCTGCTCCGCTATTTTCCTGAAACCTTTTAATTTTTAAGAATCGCTCGCAAAAGCTCGGAGAAGGAGGTGGCATCACAGACAGTTCCAGAACCAGTAAGGGGCAGGTTAAGGCCTCAAACTGTAGTCTGTTAACATCGAGTCCAGTCCTCTTTCTACTTCTCCAGAGCTCAGTATCCTTGGTCAGGCCGCCCATAAATTTCTGACTAGGTTTAAGAGGAATCGCAGGGGTGGTGGTCAGTGAGGACAATGCCTCTGGCAGTTGTGATTAAATAACACTGACTAGAATGGAGCTCAGCTTCCTCCTGGGGGCAGAGGCTTTTGTGTCTGCAGCACCCCCAGAAAGGCATAACCATGATAAGGAATCTATCCCCACCCTCCGCCCCTTTCCCCCATTACTCTCCCTTTGGATTCACTCAACATGAAAAACACTATTTCTGAGCAAAATTAAATTTGGGATTTTGAAAATGAAAGAACAACATTCTTTCTCCCCAGTTGCCTTTCAGAATCTCTTTCTTTTTTCCAAATGTTATATAGCTCCTGGTACTGTTGGTTGCTGAATTTTGTGAGGGCTTTTCTGTAATGGCAGTGGTGGAGGTGGGCTATTCTTTATTGCTTCCTTTCTTTGTTTTCTCTCTTTTTCTTTTGCACCCAGTTTGCTTCCCCACCCCACTCTTCTTCTCCTTTACCCCCTCCCCTCCCTCTCTCCATCCTCTCTTTTAACCTTTCTCTATTTTATTCCTCCTGTTGTGGGACAGCTGGACATCTGAGCTGTCATTATGAAGTCATTATTTGTCTCCCCAGTGGGAAATCAAGATCCAGAAAGCCTCACCCCGTATCGCTGACCTTACAGAGCCAGGATCTGAGCATAGTCCGCGGCAGGGCAGGGCTAGATGCCCCGTGTCTTAGCTCCGCCCCCCGTGGATCCCTCGGTTCTGTCATCCTCGCGGGCAGCACACTCCCCACTCGGCATCTCTTCTACACAGAGTAACTCTCCTCGTCGGTACCTTAGAGCATGTGCAGAAACTGACACTTTCAGACCTTGTTGATGGAAGTATAAATCTGTATTTTTGAAAATTCAAGATATCTATAACTCTGTGGTTCCGCTTTTATGAATCTGCATCTAAAATACTCACAACGTATACAAATATGCACTCACAACATTTACTGCAGCCTTGTTTATACTAGCCGAAAAGAACAAAAAAGGAAACAACCTAAATATCTATTAATAGAGGATTGTGTGAATAAATGATGATGTATCCTTATAATGCCAGAAAGCCACGAAAAAGAATGAAGGCAATCCATATCTCCTGATAGGAAAAAAACAAAACAAAACAAAAATGAAGCAAAACATGATATAGTGTCAAATGAAAAATAAAGCAAGTTACTCAGAGACACATACATATCCTGATTCCATTTTTGCTGAAAAAATGTTTATGCGTCTATATGCACAGCTGTTAGATTTATATACGCATAAGTAAAAATGTGAAAGATGTATAATAGGCCAGTAGAATGATGGGTGACTTTCAATATTTGTCCAAAACAGCCCCTCCCCTACAATGCTGATTTATCGGCACTCCTGTTATCTGTGGAAAAGCTATCCTGTCCCATTCCCACCCTCCCTCACTGCCTCTCTCCCTCCCTTCCTCTTCATACACACTGCGTAAGTGATTTTTGAATGCTTACATCAATGCTAAAAGACCCACGGAGGAAGAGCACTAGTTTCCTGGTAGTTCTTCCGCATAGGCAGGCTGATTGATTGCAGATTGCAACCAGCTCCAACTTTCTGTCCCAAATGACAAATGAAGAGCTCTTAAAAACAGAATAAAATATCTCATATGAGGAGAAGTATCTCTGCTAGGCCAGGCATGAAAGGCAGTGAGCAATGAGAACTGCGTGCGATCCCTGACCCGTCGGTAGCCTGCCTCATTTCTACACGCATGGAACCAGTGCTAGCCGTGCTGGCTGGGCTCCTTGACGTGACATTCAAGGCCCCTCCTCCATCCATTCCCAAACCACAGCTCTCCCCAGCACCTCCCCGGCTGACACCCTCTGTGCTGGTGGCACTGACTATTTTCCATTTCTTGACACATAGGGCACACTCATACCTCTGCGGCTTTACCCACACATCTCCTCCATCTGTTAAAATCCTGAGCAGTCTTCAGGGCCTCGGTGGATGCTCCCTCTTATGAGACGTCTTCTTTCACATAGCCCTGCTCCTTCAGAATGAATCAAACCTTGATTGCTCCATTATGAGAGCGGTTACTTACGGTTGCATTGTACTGCACTTAGTTGGGGCCCGTTATTCACATCAGATTGTTTCCTGAGGACAGGGACCATGTCATGTATGCTGAGCACCTCATTCCTAGTAGATATGCAATGAATGAAAGCAAGGATGAATGACGGGAAATAACGATGGGGCGATAAATTGAATATTGAGATTACCGATTCTGTTAGGCCTGTTCAATAATTACTACACAATCTCAGTTAACTTTACTTCAATAGCATTTGAAAATGCTAGACATTTCACTCATGATCTCACTATGTATCCTTTCCTTTTTGCTATACATTGTCATACATCCATAGCTCTAGCCTTAATGTCTTGTATTTCTTCCTGAAACTAAATTTCTAAACACTTGCCTGTGTCCACGAAATTCTCTCTCTAATCATTTACTGTTTTCCTTACATTGGACAGTTTATTTTATTGCCAACTTTCCAAATTATAGCTAAGGCAGTTATGATCATCTTTGTGCACATAGCATTTTTCTTCTTTTGAATATTTCCCTGGGATAGATTCCCAGGAGAAGGATTACTGGGTCAAAGCATATGAACACTCTTAAAAGCCTCATTAATTTTGACCCCACTAATTCAGAATTTGTGCTGATTTGGGCAGGTAGTGAGCTTTCTTTTGAACTTTTTTTGAAAGGAAAATTGCTAAATAATAAATTGATATAAACACAATTTCCAGGGTGCTATTGACAATAATTGAAGAAACCAGTTTAATCATTTTTGTAGGCATCATTTCTCTTGCATTGAAGTTTATATGCTAATTATAATTTATTTTCATCAGCTCATTAGTGCAGGCTTTCAATGATCGACACTTCCTTAACTAATTTCTACTGTTTTCTACACAATTGGTACAAATGAGACTTTGGCTACCTGCACAGACTTCCCCACTGGTTTCATTTGAGAAACATATATTAAGTTCCTGTTACTCACCAGATGCTATTTTAGGTGCTGAAGACATGGCACTTCTTTCAGGGAGCTCATAGTCTAGTAGGGGAGACTGACAGGTAAACACATGCAACTCAGAGGGTCAGGAAATGGAGGAATGGACATTTTGCTCTGGCAGCACCTTAAAGGGGCACCTCACACAGCCAGAGGGGTGAGCAGAATTCTGGTGGGCAACCATGTATCTGCTTTCTAAAGGAGTGGGAGTTTGCTAACAAGAGTTAGATGGGAACATGTATACCAGCTCGTACATATATTAGACGGCGTTTGCCTGCTGTGAAAATAATTACTCAGCCTTTGCATTAATTCAGACTGAGCCTCCCCCAAACAACCTGAATTCATGTTACTTTATGTCTCTACTCTGCAAAGCACATTGGGAAATACCTAAGGACACCAAAGTTCTAAGCTTGGCTCTCTTACTGATGGGCTCTGGATCCTGGCAAATCAGTGTAAGTCTCTGAACCTCAGTTTCAGCTTTGATAAAAGGGATATAGAGTATGTGATATGTTTCCTTAGTTGGAGTATTGCAAGCATTGACCAATCAATTTACAGAAAAATGTTTTCAACTTAAAAAAAAAAAAAAAGAAGGCAGGTAAATGAGTTTGTCTCATTTACTCAGCTCTTATAGTGCCTCCCTTAGCTGGTCAGGCTCCCGCCACCCATCTCTCCGTTTGAAGCTCCCCATTGGAGCAGAGTCACAAATACAATCTATGGAACGTGAAAATGGTTCCCTAATAAGGTCTATATGAGGCCAGGAAAAGAGTGCCAAACAAAATCAGCAAACAGTCAGTCAGGGAGGCCGCGCTGCCTCTGATTGTGCCGGAATGGTTCACTGCTCAGGAAGGTTAAGGCTCTAAATACAGCCACTGCCTTCCCTGCAGCAGGGCTGAGGGAGGGGTGCAGAGAGCAGGGTGGAGAGGGGATCCCTAAGGGCACCGGAGCAGGGTCTCAGCGGAGTCGGGGGGTCCCATAAGAGACCAGAGCAATCATCCAGTTCAAACCCTGAATTGTGATACAGAAGAAGGGCCCTCAAGCAGGGGAAGACCAAGTGACAAGACTGGTCTACCTCACCCCAAGCAGTGGGAAGAAGAACAGTGGGCAGAGAGGGTATAGCTGGATTCAAGATGGATGAGGAGCAATCCTGAGGAGACAGTAAGTGCCCAGCCACTGGAGGGTTTTCCAAGAGGCTGAGAGATGTCTTTTTCAAAGATATTAAGCAAGGAATTCAGGACGTAAATTAAGAGTGGAAGATGGGGTGCAGTGTCCTAAATTATCTTCAAGTCTTTTGTCAGCAATGCTATACTTTCTGCCTTGAGACATTCATAGATATGCTTAGATTTCTGGGAATTCCTTCTCTTTTTCTGAGAAGTTATGATCTTTTGGTCATGGCTCAAGCACCCAACTCTGATCTCCAGACATTCTTTCCCTCAGCATTCATCTGTATCAATCTGTACTACTCAACTGGGAACTTGTAAAATGGATTTGGGATTTTTCTCTAGTTCTATGTGGTAGGCTCATCTCTTGGAATCAGAGTATTCTGGTATGTGTTTTACAACCAGCTCCCCCAGAAAAAATAAAAAAGGAAAAGGAAAGAACCAGCTCTGATTAATAGTGTTCGTAGATTTCCACAAAGTAAATATTGCCCCCATAGCCCATTCCAAGCTACCAACTTGATGCAGTGACTGGGGTTTGGGGAAGAGATGCACACAGGCAGCTCTCTTGAGATGGTAAGACCCAGTGGACTGCAACACACCGTGTGGAACTGTGCTCTCAGCTTCCTGTACGGAGGTTTCCTTGTATCTCATCTGTTGCAGGAGATTATGTACTAGAAGAAGCAGGGAAAGAGGAAAAGAGGAAATTATAAGAAAAGGAAAAGATGAGGGAAAGAAATAAAGACAAGAAACAATCCAAATACTCTTCAACATATGAATGGGTAAACAAACGGCGCTGTATCCTTACTCTGGAATACTGTAAGAGGCATGAACTCTTGAAAGACACAGCAACTAGGATGAGCCTCAGTGGCATCATGCTGAGTAAAAAATGCTCCAAACTGTATGATTCCATTTATATATCCTTTTGGAAAAGGCAAAATTATAGGGATGGAAAAGAGAGCAATGTTTGTCTGCATGGAGGAGTGGGAAGAGGGTTTGACTACAAAGTTTCCATTTTGGGTTTAATGGAACTGTTGTTTACCCTAATAATTTTAAGTGTTTAAACAACACTGTGTATTTGTAAAAATTCATAGAACTGTACACCAAATATATAAATTTTAATAATAGTAATAATAATAATAACAATAGAAGTAAAGGGGAAGTCAAAGGAAAGATATTTATAAAGGAAATTAAGAAGGGAAAAAAATAGTATAAATGTGTGCAGCTGTTTTAGAGGGCAATCGGGCAGTATCTATATAAATTTAGAATGGGAAAACCCTGACCCAGGAATGCTATCTCTCAGTGCCTACCCTAGAGAAAACATGCGACTGTGCTCTGGGAGGTATGAATAAGAGATGATTCCTAAAAAAATAGTGAAAACATTCAAAGTGGTCTAAATATTTAGTCCACCAACAAACAGGTCAAGGCATAAACAAGTTGTGGTTTACCTGTCACGTGGAACATTCTGCAGCAATTAGTAAGAAAAAGCAGAACTATTTGTATTGACATACAAAGTTCCATAGGGGATTTTGTTGCAAGTTATAGCATGATGTATATAGCATTGTCCCTGTATGTATATTAGACACATGCACAAAAGAAACAAATATTTTCTAGTTTATAAGTGTATTTATATGAATGTAAATGTGAAGGAAATTGGGAAGGTTATACCGTGATAAATGGTGATTATCTATAATTGAAACATTTTTAAAAACTATATTCACAAATTACTTGGATAATTAAACATAAATGGACTTTCATTAGGAAATATTATGATGGAGACTTAGGCTTTGTTTGGGGTATGATTAGGAAACTACCCAATTAAGATTATTGTTATAGATATTTCAGGAAAGTGAATCCTCAAGTAAAGATGTTTTGTCTGACTGCCATGAGGGAGAAAATCAGAAAAGAGAAGGCAAAGGAAGCACTGAGGAGGAGAAGATAAGTGATAAGGAAAATAAAGGAAGAAGAGGAAAAAGAAAAAAGAAAAGAAGCAGAACCTGGAAAAGAAGGGAAGGGGAAAGGGAGGAAAGGAACCAAGGGCAGAGTCGGTGACAGGTCAGAGGGGAGGAAGCGAAAGAGGACGTGGCTCTGACCAGCTCCTTGGAGCGTCTCCTCTCGGGAAGTCAGTTCCACGACACACTTTCCAAGTTAACAGGCTCTATCTTAAAATATCTTAATGCCTATATCATATAGAATGTTGGCCATTGATAGAATATGTTCCATCAAGATCATAGGTGCCCAGAGACTACAGTTTGTGCCTCAGGATTAATGTATCCAGCAAAAACCAGTGAAAACAGCAGTGCAGGTGTGACTGGACATTTGTTCCTGATGAGGATGTAGAAGGCCAGTTGATATGGCTGGTCCCGGTCACAGGACAGCCAGATGCTGCTTTGGGGCCACCCAGCAGCGTGACCATTTCAGGCTTAGTCTGGGAGGGCCCAGCATGTGGAGACTGTGCATTTAACCTCCTCACCTCTGTTCTTAGCATCTTAGAATCATTTAAAGTAATCAGTCAGGATAGAATAGCCATGTGGTCCTATTGGATGCATCACATATTTCATGAGCAACTGTTGCATGCTGGACCATGTCAGCAGAGACAGAGTCAGACAGAATGAGGTTAGCTCCCCAAAGGAGCAAGCTCACTGGGTCCCTGTGGCTGACCTGTGAGGCAGGCAGGGCTGACTCTACTCCTCACAGGTCACAGAGAAGGCCACTGATGTGCAGCAAGTAGGAGGGACTTTCCCAGAGTTACCCAGCAAAGGCATGTGTGCTTCTCCAGCTCTGCCCGTGGTGATTTCTCCCAAATCATAGCCAGCTGGGGGTAGAGTCCAGTGAAATGAATCCAGACCCATCTAGCTACATCCATTGGCAGAAGCATTATAGACTCTCAAGTGTTTCTCTATAATCTCAACCAAATCCATCTCTTAGTGACCCTGGTGGATCTATTTAACTCTGTTTACTCTTCATTTTGTGTTTTCCTATGAGAGTTTGATTTTGCCCTCATGTGCGCATCACATTCCAGTGTTCTGCTTTCCAGGGCTGAGTCATCCAAAGCCAGCAGAGGGAAGCTGGCCTTGCCCTCAGCTCTCATTCTCCAAGTTGCCATCTCTATTGCTGTATGCTGGGAAACACCTGCCATTCAGAGAACACAGCCGGTGGGTGTGGGGAGAGAGGGAAGGCAGAGGTTTCCTTGGCTGGGTGACCTGTGCAATGACTCAAGATAAACAAAATGTGATTGACTCAGCCAGGCAATGTTGCCAATTTCATTTGCTCTCTGCTTTTTGCTTCCTAGCCCGGTGCAATCTGTCCCTCGGCCTAGGCATCCAATGTCATGCCATTTGAGTTTGCATTTTGGTAATCAGCTTCGACTGCCCCAGGCCCAGTGCTTAGGCCCTGAGAATATAGAGGTCGAGGTGCCTTGTCCTTGTGAAAGCTCACCATCCAGTAGGAAGATAAGCCATGTGCAAATGGAATGAAATAGTTACAGAAAAACTTGGTTTAGCTGGGTGACTTTGGACCAATAGCCAAACTTCTCTGAGCCTGATTCTTTGCATTTTGACCTTAATAATACCTGCTTCTTTTGGTTGTGACAGTTGAGTGAGATAATATTTAAAACATATGGCCCAGAGTAGATACTCAGTAATTGGTGTCTATGAATGGGTGCCAATGAGATCATCATAAGTGACCCAGCCTAGGGAGTCAATGTGTCTGTTAGAGATCTGGAGGGCTTACTGGAGAAAGCAGCACTGTGCTGGACCTTTCAGGACAAATTGGGCTCAGTGGCTGATTCTTGCACGCTTTTTTCACCCTTCCCATCCTTTCCTCTGTGCAGTTCCAGTCTAGCCTCCATGGCTCACAGCTCCTGGAATTCCTTTCACACTTTTTTTACTCGCTCAAATCCTCACCAACTCCAACTCCAAAGTACTGCACCTCACCTCCATTTGCCCCATCTGAATTTCTATGGCCTTATTTTTAATTGAGATTGAGAATCACTCAAGGTCTACACTCATTTGTTCTCTAATTTTTCAAAGAGCCATGATCTGTCATTACCCATGATGGTATAGATAGAGAAGCAAAGGCCCAGAAAGGAGAAAAGGCTTGCCTAAGCTCACAAAATGCTTTGGAGACAGAGCCAGAAATGGTATGCTAGGGCTCACTCTGTATTCTGAGTGTTTTGAGTTTTATCTCCGTATTTATATTATAACCTTTTGGTGTGCAGAGCTGTTCTTTTCTACTCTCATGCCGTGGACACTCACAACGCTCAGAACTGGGCTCAGAAAACTGCAGGGCCACAAAACCCTTGCTGCTGGCATGCTTTTAGCCCCTGTGTTTTGGAGGGGACCAGGCTGGGGTATTTTAAGCTCTGCAGGAAATTTATTTGCAGTTTTCTCCAGGGCCCATATTCTCTGATCTAAGAACCAACTACCTTTAAGGACAGAGGACCTGCACCACAAAACGTAGCTCAAATTACTTTCACTTTTACTGGTTAACTTGAGTAAATGTAGCAAAAATGCAGACTACCCTGAATTATCAAATAAAGAAGAGAGGGAGCTAGTGGTCAAATGTTTATGGAAAAGTGTCTGCTTCTACAGTGTGGCTGCTGGGCCAGTTTGGACACCAGGGTACTTCTCTTTTATGTTTGTTGCTAGAGCAGAAAATGGTGTGGAACGAAAGTGCCGGAAGTGGCAAGCTCAGCACATCCGGGCCCTGTGCCCCTTCCAGATGCCCCCCAATTCTCAGGTCGTGCCTGGGTAACCAGCTCTGGTTCCGCGTGGAGCTAGCGTGTCATGATTTGAGGGTGATCGTCTTGGGGGCATTCTCTGCCGCATTCTAGGAAATAACAGTTTACCTGCTCTTAGGAATTCAGCATTGGTCATTCTCACACTAATTTCAACATGGATACCCAGGAGAGCCACCTCAGCAAGATGCCTCTTTTAAGTTCAATGTTCATAAGTAATTCTCTCCTTTAAAAAAAAATTATTCTAGAAACATATTCAACCCCCAATTTCCCCTTTCAACTACATTCTAATATACAACTCAGTGCTGTTAATTACATTCACTAAGTTGTGTGATCATCTCCACATTCCATTACCAAACATTTCCATCACCCCAGAGAGAAATTCTGTACCAAGTAAGCATTAACCCCAGCCCCTGGTAACCTATATTCTAGTTTCTGACTCTATAGATTTTCTTATTCTAATTATGTCATGTCACTGAGCTCATACAATATTGGTCCTTTTGTGTTTGGCTTATTTCATTCAACATAATATCTTCAAGGTTCATCCAAAAACAAATTATGACACATACTTACAATGGAATAACATTCAGATATATATATATATATATAAAAGGAATGGAATTCTAATACATGTG
>JAQZBX010071380.1:0-15243 GCA_029593785.1 Cabassous unicinctus | reverse complement strand
TAACAATAACACATTAAAATATCAAAATAGCCAGGTTTCAACAAAAGGTTACAAATTATACAAAGAAACAGGAAACAATGACACAGGCAAAGGAAATTAAAGCATTAGAATCTATTAGTGAAGAGGATAAAACCTGGAAAATACCACAGAAAGACTTTGTAAAAATGGTATTAATATGCTCAAAGAGCTAAAGGAAAATATGGAGAAGGACTAAAGGAAATCACAAAAATGATAGATGAACACAAAGAGAATATTTGTAGAGAGATGAAAATTATGAAAAGTAACCAAACAAAGCTGAAGACCATAGTAAGAGAAATTTAAAATTTCTGTAGAGGGCTTCAAGAGCAGATTGGAATTGGCAGAAGAAAGAATCAGTGAACTGGAAGATAAGACCATTGGACTCATCCAGTCTGAGGAGTAGAGGGAAGAAAAAAGGATGAAGAAAAATGAATAGAACATGGGGAACCTGTGGGACACCATCAAACATACCAAAATACACATTCTGGGAGTCCCAGAAAGAGAAGAAAGAGCAAAGGGAAAGAGAGAATATTCTAAGTAATAATAGCTTAAAACATCCCCAATTTAATGAAATGCATCAATATGCACATCTCAAAACACTCAATGAACTCCAACTAGGATAAACACAGATGGACAAACATCATGGATATTATAATTAAGTTGTTGAATGCCTAAGATAAACAAAGAATTCCAAAATCCACAAGAGAAAAGCAACATTTCACATACAAAGGAGCCTCAATGTTATTAAGTGCTGATTTCCCATCAGAAACCATGGAGGCAAGAAGGAAGTGGGAAGATCATATTTAAAGTGCCGAAGGCCAAAAGTTACCATCCAAGAATTGTTTATCCAGCAAAACTATCTTTCAAAAATACGGGAGAGAAAAGACAAGTCCAGTTAAATAAAAGCTGATGGAGTTCGTCACCACTAGGCTGGCTCTAATAGACATGCTAAAGAGAAATTTTGAAAGTTGAAAGGAAAGGACAATAGACAGTGGAAACTGCCTGAAGACAGAAGGATATCCAGTGAAATTAAAGACATAGGTAAATATAAATGCTAGCACTACTGGATTTTTGGTTTGTAACTTCACTTTTACTTCCTACAAGATCTAAAAGGCAAATGCATAAAATGCAGTGATAAATCAGTGGTTTTAGACTCATGACGTATAGACATGTAATTTATGACATGATTTTTGACATACAGGCAGAGGACACAGGGGTATAGGACCATAGTTTGTGTATTATATTGAACTTAAATTGGTTTCAAAGCAAACTAGATAGTTATATATTTAAGACATCAAATTTAAGCTCCATGGTAACCACAAAGAAAATATCAGAGAATATGCAAGCTTATAGAGACAGAAATTAAGAGTACAGTTTGTCAGGGGCAGGGGTCAAGGAAAATTGAGATTGAATGCATAATGGGTATAAGGTTTCTGTTTGGGAAGTAGGAAAGTTTAGCAATGAAAGGCGGTGAGGGTGCCACAATATTGTGAATGTGATTAACCCCATTGAACATGATGCTTGAGGGTGGTTGAGATGAGAAAGGATATTTTGTTTCTATGGTCCCACAGTAAAATGAAAAATAAAGAGCACCAAAGGAGACAATAATAGTTAAATGCAATACTTGATTCTGGATGAGAGGTAGCAAAGGAAGAGAAAAAGTTAAAAGAGATACTATTGAGACATATAAAGTATGCACTATAGAATGGTAAGTTTTATGTCAAAGTTAAATTTCTTGAACTTGATAACTGAACATAAGATGGTTACATAAGTAAATATCCTTATTCTTAGGAAATATACATGGCAGTGTTAAGTGTTCAAGGAACATGATGAACACAACCTAAACCCAAGTGTTCAGAAAATTCATTGAGAAAGTGAGAGAGACAGAGAAAGAATATGGAGAATATGATACAAGAAATGTGGCAGTACATTAAAATTGATGAATCTGAACCTGGGTATTGGGGACAGGGGTAGGGGTAAGTTGGAGTTCTCTGTATGGAGTTTCTTTCATTTTTGTATTTCAAAAAAATGTTAAATAAATAGATAAATAAGCAGCTGAAGTGTATAACTATAAGAAAATCCCAACTATCAACTACTCCTCATTGTCCCAATGAGAAAATTAAAAAAAGAAATTGGAATGGGAGCAATTTGAATTTATGAACTTTGTTCATAGATCAAATATCTTTAAATGCTCCTTATAATAATCAAGATAAAAATTTATACCTTAGTATTTATTATATAAAATTTATGAATTTAGAAGTATTTTCCACGCTCAGTTTTAACAAAACAATCTTAATAAGCTTCTTTGACTTTGCTCTTTGTCATTTCTAGAATATTCTGCTTTCTAAAGCACAGCTTTCACCTAAATGGTCTGGGAAGTTATGTTTTTAAGCCTTGTATTATGATTTTGACACTGGACATTTTAGGCCAAACCACAAGTAACTTATAATGAAACAATGGGTAGGATTTTTAAAAATTCATCTTCTGGATATATGTACTGATCTTATCAATGTCTTATCACAGCCATCTGAATTCTGCAAGTAATCCTTAAAATGGTTTGTTTAAAATAGCATACAACACTTGCAATAATGTGATTATACCATGGGAATGATTTTTAAATATGTGTTATTTTGTCTCTTTTTAAAATAATTGATTCTGTGGCAATGAGCACTGATTGAGAACATTTCATGGCTAGTATATATTCACCAAATAGTATTTATTTACTCAAAATAAAGAAATTGAGGCACATGCAATATATGAGAAGATATAGAATTTTAATTATCAAGAGATTCCTTGGTGAAGACATAACTAACCTTTTTAATATATTGGTCTACAGAGTATTTTGTTTGTAATTTCAATTTCTGTGCACACATAATATACAAAATTATAAAGATGCAAACTCACCTGCCCTTCACTGTATCTTGAAAATATATCTTTGGTCTTGTGTTCTATAAATAGAACAAAAGCAGTTCAGGAAAAGAGGTATTTCTCTTTCATTGAAATTATGGTTTTACTTAAAGTGATAGAAAATTCTCCCCAAATTCCTTCCCAGCTTTATTTTAAATGGGATTTCTGCTTCTCAACCACATCTGATTGCCTTGAGGTAACTCAGAATTAAGATTGACATTTCTTTAGGTTATTCAAGAGAAGTCAGGATAAAAATGCTAAAGATATCATGGGAAGGTGTTAGATTTGATGGAAATTAAAAAATACAGTTCATCATGTTTCACTTCTTTCATCAAGCTGCTTAACATGTGCTATGTTAATAAATGTTTAACAGTCTTTGACTATTCCTAATTGCCAAAGACGTGTCCTTTCCTCAGATTATAAATGTTAGTTTTTTTGGTACAGAGGTTTCTCAGAATAAGACTTGTTTAAGTATCGATGGCCACATGAAAGTTATAATAATGAAAATGTTATGAAAAAAAATTCAATGACAGGAAAATATCACAGGGCCACTTTTTTGCCATCACAAATATTTAGGATATGAAGAAAAACACATTCGAAGCAACTTGAAGACTGACTACAACTTTTATAGAATATTCAGATAAAGATGGAAAACTGCCATCAGTGCTTCTGTTTTCAAGCTCAATCATTTTCTCTGCTTCTTTGGTCATTTCTGTAAAAATGATCTTATTTTAATTCATTATAATTTTTCATTTATTTTCATTTATCTTTACTGTAAGTATGAATTTATGCACTTATATATTTTTGAAAATACAATATGCAAAATAGAAATAAAATTTTGTATGATGTATATTTCATGAAATGTACTAGGAAACCTTGCTGAGTAACATAAAATTGTAGTTGAATGAATGGAGATGTCTTTCTAAATGAGAAGACTCAGAATAACCATGCCTACATGTCCCTTATTGATTCAGACTTTTAAGAATATTCCATATTGAAGATGAATGTCCTTCACATATTTCTGGCCAAAACTCCTAGTGAGCACAGACCCAGGCAGCCCTATCTAACATTTGCAGTAGGCCCATGACACCAAAAGAATGTGCCATCCTGGTTAAAAAGATGCTTAGACTAAAGAATGTAAGGACTTATTCATTTCCATAGTCAACTGAATTATTTTTTAATGTAGAAAATTTAGATTCCCAAAGCTAATTATTTCATAGGGTATTATAATTTAGTTGAAATCTCTGGATATATTGTATACACATACTTTTTCTAGAAACTTTTTACCGACATAACACTTACCTTTGCAAGTCACTTGGACATCTTTAAAATGTTGTTCTCCATTGCTTGACACATATCAGGATTACAGGAACAAAAGCAGCTTCCCTTGTTGTTGGTGCAATTGGCTTTGGATGGACATTTTGTGTTGTTCTGGCATTCATTTTCATCTATGAAAAGGAAAGGAATAAAAGGTCGATTAATGAATGGGCAACAGAATCACTCTAAGGTAAATTCACTTACTTAGCTCATATTTATGGCATATCCACCATGCACACGTCCAATTCTATGTGCTGGGGACCCAGAAGGTGGATGACCAAATCATCCCAGTTTTCACAGGACTCCACAGTTTTTGTTTTGTTGTTGCTGTTTTTATTTTTGTTTTAGATAAGATGTCAATAGCATTTTTGTAATAATAAACTATATTTTAGAGAAGTTTTAGATTTACAGAAAAATTACCCCAAAAGTATAGGGAATTCCCATACAACCACTATCCCACACCCAAACACAGAGTTTCCCCTATTATTAACATCTTACATTAGTGTGGAACATTTGTTATAATTGATAAACCAATATTGAAGCATTGCTAGTAACCAAAGTCTATAGTTTACATTATGGTTTACACTTTGTACTGGACAGTTTCATAGGCTTTGACAAATGTATAAAGTCATGTGTCTGTCATCGCAGTATCATACAGAATAATTTAACTTCCCTAAAAATGCCCTGTATTCCAGCTATTCACTCTTCCCCTCTCTTCTGAACCCCTGGCAACCACTATCTTTATTTCAATGTTACAAGCTCTTCCATTAACACAAGAAAATAACTACCATATCAATAATTCTATTTCAGTCTGTGATTACACTCCCTTTTATGTTTGTTCATTCCTCAGTCTTCAGGAAGACTGGGATGATGTCTGCTCTGACTTCTTTAGGCTGAGAGGGGACTTAAATATTGTGGAAAAGACAGAAGGAATTGTTTAGCTTGCAGTTGTGTATACTCCTTGTTTTGGGGGATGGCACTTGTTCATTATCATCATTTTGTTGATTGACTTGGGCAAACCCAAAGAACTGGAGAGTAGGAGCTGGCCATTAGTCTGCTGAGATAGAGGGCTCAACCAGCTGCATCTTGGGAAATCTTGTGTCCTTGGAAAGTCGGGAGAGCTGGTCACCCTATGAAGCCATGAATAAGAACAACAGAATTCCTTTGCACATGCAGCCTACATTCCACTGGAGGAGACTGGCAATAACAATGAAAAGGAATAAATGTCAAGTGGGGTAAATATCTATAAAGGTCATGAGTTGTATTAGATTCCTATTGCTGCTTTAACAAATTAGCACAAATTTAGTGGCTGAAAACACATGCAAATATTTGTCTTACAGTTCAGGAGGTCAGAAGTCTGGCATGCATCTCGCTGGGTGAAAGTCAAGGTGTTATCAGGATTGCATTCATTTTAAAGGCTCTAGGGGAGAATCATTTCATTGCTTTTCCAGTTACTAGAGGCCACCTTTGATAGCTGGAAAATGTGCTTACTAAAAATTTCTTCACTTAAGCAGCTCTAAAAATTCTAATACACTAATGAACTAGTTTTCTATTAATCTTATTTTAGAAGTTTACTCTTTGCACTTGGACCCCTGAAGGATATGAAACAGACCTTCTCAGTTTTGTTTGCAGAAATAAGATAATGTCGCAAATCAAAACCAGACAGAATAGTGTCAGGAGCACCTTATGACCCAGTAAATCTGTAACTTTTCTCAAAAAAGTTTTAACAAAACTTTACAGTAAATCTGTAACTTTTAACAAAAAGCTTGATATCCTTGATTGATTGGCTCAGAAAAGAAGGATGAAAATCTTGCACCTGGACAAATATATCTAAACTGTGACTAATTAGCCACTGAAACCAGGAAAACTAAAGTAAATTGGACATGCTTAAGATAATGCAAGAATAGAAATTGTACATACCTTCCTCACAAGACCCCTGGCATCACTTGCTTTTCTTCTCCCGTATCCCTCTCCTTTGCCTAAAAATACCCGAGCCCCTATTCACACATTGAACTGGTTTGGGAATGATTGCCCCAGTTCCTTGCTTGTGTACTCACAATAAATCACATTTTCACTGAGAGATGTATTTCTCCTTTGTGGAACTGGATTGGGTGAGCCCTTCTATTGGAAATAGCCATGGGTAATACATACATTCATGGCTCATGACCCCTTCCTTCACCTTTAAAGCCAGCAGGTAAATACTTGTAATCTCTCTCTGACTCTCACCATCTGCTTCCATTTCCTATGCTTTAAAATGAATATATATATATATATATATATATAATTTTGACCTATATATACACATATATATAGGTCAAAATGATCCTTAGCCTAAAGACTATTAGGACCCATTTTGATAGTCAACAAATATTTAAATGTAGACTTTCTAGGCCTCCCAGGTCAAACTTTTACTTGACTGGTGTTTCAGTTTCTCAGCTGCTAAAACAAATTCCATACAATGGGTTGCCTTAACACCATGAATGTATTTGCTCACGGTTTTTAGGCTAGCAAAAACTGAGGCATCAGCAAGGCAAAGCTTTCTCCCCAAAGACTGTGCCATTCTGAGGCTGGCTGTTGGCAATCCCTGGTCCTTGGCTTTTCTGTCACATGACAATACATGTGTTGGTATCTTTTCCTTTCCCTTGGGTGTTCTGATGGCTTTCAGCTTCTTGCTTCTTTCTCTGGCTTCTTTCTCTGTGGCCTTCTCTCTAACACTTCCATCAATAGGATTAAGACCCATCTTGATTCAGTTGAACCACAATGTAACTGAAGTAGCCTCATCTAAAACTCCTATTTACAATGGGTTCACCTCCAATGGAATGGATTAAGGTTAAGAACATGTTTTCTGGGGTACATTACTTCAAGCTAACACAATTGGTCCTTATTAATACATTGTTGATTATTGGTCATTATTGATAGAACAAATTTCTGAATATATGGATATACACCCCAACATTTTATAGAAAGTTCTTACCTAAACACTTACCTTCACAATCACTCCAGAATCATTAAAATGTCTTTCCCCATTCGTTGACACATATCCACATTTACAGGTGCAAAAGTAGCTCCCCACAACTTTGTTGCAAGTGGCTTTAGATGTGCATGATATCGTGGTCAGGCATCTATCCATGTCCATGACTTTGAATTAATAAATAGTTAAACTAGAGAATTAGAGCCTTGAAATCATCCTTTCATGCAACCTTTCATTCAACAAATATTTATGGAGTTTGCCTTATGTTCCAGGCACTATGCTAATATGCTGGAAAACAGCAGTAAATGAGGGCACCCACTCTTATTGGGGATTCAAAGGGGGAAAAAGTAAATCAAGCAAAGAATTCAAAGGAAAACAAAATAGCCTAAGTTTTCAAAGACTTATGTGGAAATGGGGTGGGGGATATTTTCTATAGGATGATTGGGGCAAGTCTTGAGGAAGAGATGATCTGGGGCATAGTATGGGAAAATCTGTTGGAAAATCTCCATTTAGTGGGAAAGCCTATAAGATGGAAACCAGCTTGGTGTTCTATAAATCAGCAAAAGTTCTAGTTCAGATGGATTGGAGTGAATGGGGGTGGAGGTGGCAAGACAGACCACCTAGAGTGATCATAGGATGATCATCTCTAGGTTAAAAAAAAGTAACTTAAAATAGTTAATGTCTGAGGTCAATACTCCAGCAAGTATTCTTAAAGATAAAAGACCTTACAATTGACAGTTTCCAAGGCTATCATGATAATCATAAAAATAGTAATTCTAACCCATGCTAGGTTCCAATCACTGTGCAAAGTACTTCATGTGTATGGACTTGTGTCCAGAAATTCTCACAACAAACCCTCAAAATTTGAAGGATAATTTTCTGAATCTTGTAAATGATAAAATGGAAGCCTAAAATATCAACTTGTAGAAAAAAAAATTAAATATCATGATGAAATATGTTCACCCACCAGAATGGCTAAAATTAACAAGACTGAGACCTCCCATGTAGCATGTAGCAACTAGAACTCTCACACATTGTTATGGAAAGTAAAATAATACAACCACTATGGAGAAAGGAATTCTGGCAGTTTCTTATAAAGCTAAATATACTTCCACTTCCACCCTCTGACTCAGCAATTTCACTTTGAAACATTTATCTAATAGAATGAAAGCATAAGCCCACAAAAAGACTTGAACAAGAATATTCCATAACAGCCTTGTTCATAATAGCCAAAAACTGGAAACCGTCCAGGTTTCCATCAACAGGAAAATGGATAAGCAAACTCTGGCATATTAATGAAATGAGTGGCTACTCAGCACTGAAATGAAACAAATTATTGGTACATAAAACAACATGTATAGATCTCAAAGATTTTATGCTGAGTAGAAGAAACCAGACACAAAATGTTATTTAGCCATAAAAAGGAATGAAGCTATAACACAAGCTACAGTATAGCTGCACCTTGAAGACATCATGTTCAGTGAAATAAGCCAGACTCAAAAGGATTAATAATATATGATCACACTCATGTGAAATAACTAGAATATACAAGTTCAGTGAGTCAGAAACTAAAATACAGTTTACCAGGTTTTGGGGTGGGGTGAGGAATTAGGAGTTAATTCTGAATTGGTACAGAATTTTTGATTCAGGTGATTGAAATTTTTGGTAATGCATAGTAATGGTGGCACAGCATTGTGAGTGTAATTAACATCACTAAATTCTATATTTGAAAGTGATTAAAATGGGAAAAATTTTGTTGTATAAATTATAACATAATATATTCTAAAAAACATAGAACTGTACAACGCAGAGTGAACCCTAATGTAAACTGTGGACTACAGTTAATACTATAATTATAATAATATTATTTCATCAATAACAAAGGACCATTCGAGTACAAAATGTTATTAACAGGGAAAACTGCATGTCTGAGGGATTTATATGGGAAATAACTGTATTTTCTGCTTGATTTTTTCTCTAAATCTATAAATGCTCTAATAAAAATGAAAAAAAAATCGTTTGCTGGATAATTCCATTTATATGAAGTTCTAAGCTAAACAAAGCTATCATATGGTGATTTCTTCTGGATGGTAGAGTCAAGATTCAATTAAGAATGACACAAAGAAACTTCTGAAATTTCCAATTAGACAAATGTTAGATTTTTCTATTCTAATGTTTAATCTTCCCTTTTTCTGTTTGAATTCTGCTTTCTAATGTATTTCATTAGACTTTTCTTCCATCTCATATTTCCTCTCTTTAGTGGCCTCTAATTTGCTGCTTATCCCATCCAAGAGATTTTACTTTAATTGTTCTGAATTTTTTTATTTGTCTGAAAATTTTGTCATCCCTATTGTTTGTTTTTCCAACTGATCCTTTTTCATACTAATGAGTTCTTTATTTAGGGATGCTGATTATTAATTTAACGTTTCTTGCAGACCATGGTGTTCTAGTTCTTCTGTTTGTTGAGTCTATTGACTCTCCCCTTTGCTTTCCTGGTTCCTCCTGTCATTTGTCTTTCTTTTTAGGCAGTCTTCTGTAATGGGAGTTTTTTCTTTCTTTTTGTGGGAGTGTTGTGTCTTGGGTTCTGGAAGTCTTCCTATAGAGCCATTGCAGAGTGATTTATTCTGTTATTTGTTTACAGTTTGAGGTTCTTTACTATTTGAATAATGTACATTTACACCCAAGCACTGCATATTTTTAAGACCTGAATGGCTTTTTCTCTATTTCATATTTCTACCTAGGGCTCTGGGCAAACTTTATTTTTTACCTTATGGAATGGTGGATAGAGTTTTTTAAGTTCAGTTTTAGTGGATAGGATATCTCTTCAAGGTTTTGGAATTTATACAAAGCACTCAGATCTAGCTCACCACCTCCAGTAGACATGAGAATATATTACCAATCTTGGAATTAGAATTTTAGAACCTACGATAGATGCTTAAGAGGAGATATCCCACAGCCAGACTGCCTCAGTTCAAATCTAGCTTCTCTACTTATTAGATATGTACCTTAGATAAGTAACTTAATGACACTGTGCCCCAGTTTTATTATCTCTAAAATAAGGTTACACATAGTACCTATTTTACAGAAATGTTAGGATTGTTGGAGTATTAAATAAGATACTAGACACAAACAGCTAAATAGTTCCTTTCACAGAACAATGCTAATAAACATTAGCCATAATTATCATTTCTTGGCCACCATGACATCAATTTACTGTTTATCCCTAAAGTATTCTCATCATTTTAGATACCTGGTGAGTTTGCTTCCTCCTTCCCTTTCTCTATCCTTTCCTCTATTTTTCTTCTAGACTTTGAGGCAAAAATTAATTAAAAAAAAGCAGGAAACCTTACATATTTGGTTGAGCACCTACAAAAGGTAACATCAATGATATATTTTGTGTAGCATTTTTATGTGGTGTTGAGATGGAGATAGGGAAGAAGGACTGCCATATAATGCAGTCCACCTCATTTCTACACACATTTTCTTTGGTAATTGTGACAAATTGTTTTCATGAATTATGTAATTTTATTTTTAACTGTGGTACTAAATTAATATAACCATAAATAAATACATAGAGTCAACAATTTTCCTTCATTAGTGATGACTCAGCTCACTGTTTATTGACAAGAATATATATGCAAGATATATAGATATAGATATAGATTAGAATAAAGATGATAAAACAGTTTGTAAACTGTGACTTCATTTGGTAAAATAATACATATATAGTCATATCTACATCTAAACATATTCTACACATCATTCCATATAGAGAGATAACAAGTGGGTACATATAATTGCTATAATAAAAAAACAGTATTCACCTATTTTTTAAAATTCTATACAGTTTTCTCCTGATTTTTTGTGGATTCTTTTTGTAAATAGTTTGTAAAATTTAAATACTTAGAACAAATCAATAAAGCTATTTCTTTCTAAGCACTGTCAGTGTGATGAGTAGGGAAAAACCATCAGGGTCAGAATTACATTTAATTCCACCCCTGGGTTGTTACGCAAGTTTTTAGAACTTGTTTACCATTTCCATACCTGCCTTTTTAGGTCTGAATTTTCAACAGATAGCAATTTGTTCTGTTTACCTCCAAAAAGTTGTAAGATAAAAACTGGCAACAAATGTGATGTGTTTTGTAAATAAATATCCATAGAAATAAAATCTACAGTAATTGTTACATTCTTTCTGCTAAACATCTACATACCTTAGTATGATGAATTGTAAATGCTCATGAAGAAAATAAAGCAGAAAAGACCTGAGAGGAGGAAAAAAAGGAGAATTTAATTTTTAAAATTCTTTCTGATACTCTTCATCTGTCAAGGAAGATTTTGCTCTTTTCCCCGTACATTGCTCTTGGTTTACTTACAAAGAGATGCTTGAGGCGGGGGGTGTGGATGTGGCTTAAGTGGTTGGGTGTCCATCTCCCATATGAAGGAACCTGGGTTCTATGCCCAGGACCCCCCAGTAAAATAAAGAAAAATATAGAAGTCACACTGCCAGGCCCCATGCACAGGTGCACTGTCAGGTCCCATGTATGGGTGTGCTTTACACAGCAAGATGATGACATAACAGGAGATTGACATAAGGGAGAGCCAAGAAGAGACACACTGAAAACCCAGGAACTAAGGTGGCACAGGTGGCAGAACACCTCTCTCCCACATCAGAGGTCCCCAGGATCAAATCCCGCTGAAGATAGGAGAAGAAGGATGAGAAGAGCGGGCAGGAAATGGACACAGAGAATTGCCCAGCAAATGGACACAAAAACAGCAGAAATGGGGGGGGGCGGGTAAAAATGGATAAAAAAGTAAATAAATAAATAACTTTTTGAAAAAAAAAAAGATGTCTTGTTCCTCCAAACACAAATAAGGGTTATTTTATCATTTAGAACTATAAGTATTTTGGTCAATGTCAGCAAACTCTGTAAAAATGCTTTAGACCTCAGGGGAAAAATAGATAAAACAGAAAAATATATAAAACTGAAACCTATATAAATTTCTTTTATATAGAAATTCATTCATTAATTCCTATGAAAGGTAACATTATTTTAACTTAACTAAAATTTAAATTTACACTCATGAACAGTCTAATATATCTGCAAATCACATGTTAGTTATATCTTCTAAATTGGCAAGAATATCATATAAGTCATAGAACATTGTAAATTAAATGAATTAATCATGGGCAAATGAGTTAAAAGATAAAATTATAAAATCCCCCTGATACTTATTGCAAAAGAAAGATACATAGTATGGTGTGAGGAAAATTTTTGAAATGTTTTGTATGTGTTCGGGTTTCCAAAGTTAGGAACAGAAGGTGCCTGTAAATCCTCTGGAATAGCTTGCACCAGCCCCATGACTCTTCAACTTCAATTACAGGACATTCAGATTCACAGGGGAAAATATCACTTTGATGAGGCCCTTTGGATGCACTAGTCAGCACTTGAACCTAAAGTTCCACCCTCTGGAAATTCTTGCTGAAAAAAAATGAATCCCCAAAGATGGAGATCTTCTTGTAGGAATCTAGAAGTAAAGATAGCAAGAAGACTCAGCCTATGCTTCAAAAGCCTAAGCCTGACAATAAAGAATCCATTCATTGATGAGATTCTTGTTTTGAAGTATGGTACCCAACATCTTGCTTTGATCATATCCTTGTAAAACTGAATATAGGAGATCCATGTGATCCAATGTGATCCATGAGGAACCCATTTCCTTACGAAGACACTCCAAATCTCTTTTTTCTGTTTCCTCATCACTACAATTCACATGTTTCCATAGGAGAAATACTTCAAACATGGTTTAAAAGAACAAGCAAGATGGACACCTGGCACAGGTGAAATGATGAAATCAAATCAAAATATGAGGAGCCAGATGCCTGTGATATTCCTAGTTCAAGAGTGAAAATTATTTTAAAGACTTACCATGCAAAACCCCAAGCATCAACCTCTAGCCATAATTATGGTATGAGGGAAAAAAGTAGGAACTTACATTGTTTTTTATCTTTCTCTTGTGTTTCTCAAGGAGAATTGGAGATTTTGTAACAAATACTTTGGTACATTCTTCTAGCAATGCAGTGGGCAATTGAAGAGCATTGCATATCTTTTCTTTTCTTTTATTATTTTGAAAACAGGAAGCCTTCTGAAGCCTGTAACTGACTATGAAATGCATTAAAAAATAATATGGATGGACAAATGGACAGAAGGATGCAGGAATGAGATAGATATGAAAAAGAAAGCATAGTAAAATGTTGGTTGCAGATTCTTGGTATTGGGCACAGGGAGTTCACTGTAAAATTCTTTTAACTTTGCAGATTATTTGAAAATTTTCATAATAAAATGTTGGAAATTTTTTTAAAGTGATGTATACTTACTGTATAAATTTTAGAACACATGAAACAAAAAAAAGGAGAAAATTAAAATTACCTCTAATATCCAAGCTCTAACCTCAGAGCTATGAGTGTTTACTTACCTCTAGATCAGGTTTTCTCAACCTCAGCACTATTGACATTGGAGTCAGGTAATTCTTTGTTGTGAAGGATTTCTTAAGATGATATGTTGAAGGGTGTTGAGCAACACCTCTGGCCTCTACCTACTCAATGCCAGAAGAACATTCCCTCCAGTTGTGATAACCAAAAATATCTTCACACATTGCCAAATGATGCCTGTTTGCATAGGTGAGAACCACTGCTCTAGAATATAAACATCTTTCCATTTTAAATGCATAAAAGTTTGAAGACATTGCTTTGAAAATCTTAATTAAAGAGATAAAATATATTCTAAACTATTAGAAAGATATCTTATATGCTACGACAGGATGACTCACTGCCGTAAAAAAATGTCTATTGTACTTAAATTAATATAAAAATTAGACATGATTATAATTCGAAACTCAAGATTTATAAGATTTTATAAAAACCCGTGGTTATGTAAATAGTTACCTTATTTTTTAGAAATTTGTGGATTCATGATTATAATTAGAAACCCAATGCCCATTTTTCTGCCCATGTGGAGTAGGGTAGGACCAAAATTTTTAAAGCTTATATGAGAAAATTAAATGCTTGAATCTAGCCAAGAAAATCATGAAAAGGAATGACAGTGGAATTAGGGAAAATATGAGATATAAAATCATAACTATAAAGTCAACTTGCTTTTAAAATTTGAGAATGAGTAAAAGAACGGATTCCTGGAAAAAAGTGAAAAATTTAGAAATAGAGCAACGTCGGTATTATTGCAAAGATCTGCTTTGTCTGGACTGTATGTGTCCATTGACACAAGGAAGCTGTGAAATAAATAAGTAATTAAATAAATAGGTGATTCCCAGACAACACAAATAGAAGCACTAATTTGTGAATATAGTAAATAAAATAGGATTTCTTATACTTTCACTGACTGTATATTCAGATCAAAGTTGTTTTGGTTTTATTTATCATTTGTTGTTGTTTTTTAATCTTATTACAAAATAAAACCATTGTTAAAATATAGGAAAATACATAAAAACAGAAAAATTAAAAATCCTTGCAGTGCCATCACTCAATGAAAAACCTGTGACAACATTTTGGTAGACACATATTTTTTTTCTTGCCTTTTTAAATGAACTTTTAGTTGTCTTAGAAATAACAAGCTGAGAATTGGGTGTGGAGAATTAAGAAAGCATAATAAATGTATCATAGAATTACAGGTCTGATGTACCTCAAATACAATGCAAATACAAATATACAGTACAAAGTGAGGAAACTGAGGTTCATAATGGTTTTATGATTTGCCCAAATTCATACCAGAAAGTAGGAAACAAAATGAAGGCCCAATTTTTTGGGACATTGGAGTTGCCCTTCATGTCATTGCAGTGACGGATACAGGCCATTGTATATTTGGTCATAACCTACAAAATTGTGCGGGTCAGAGTGTAGATTATAATGTAAACTGCAGTCCATGGTTAGTAGCAATGCTTCAATATGGGTTCATCAATTTTAACCAATGTACCTCACTTATGAAGGATGTTGTTAATGTGGGTGTGTGTGGGAAAGGGAG
>JAQZBX010071379.1:0-15261 GCA_029593785.1 Cabassous unicinctus | reverse complement strand
TGAGACTCCACATGAAAATCCAAAGCCATTGTTTTATTCCTGGACCTGTCCTTGCTTTGGTGTTGCCTAGGTAGCTCTTAAAACAGTCCCTTCTCTGGCTTGTGTAAATCTGCACCTTCCTGGTTTTCTTCCCCAAATCCTGGCCACCTTGCCATCTCTGCAGCTTTTGAAAACCAGTGTTCCTGAAGGCGTGGCCTTACCTGTGCCATCCCATATGCTGCCCAGGCTAGCTCACCTGTGTACCTGCATGACACTCAAGACTGTATCTCCATGCAGACCTCTCCTCTCAACTCCAGCCCTTCTATCCTACACGACATCCTGTTTTAGGATATTGTGAAGGCACCTCACACTTAACATGTGCAGAATCAAGGTCATAACTCAACCCAGCCAGACCTGATCCTCTTGCCTCATTCCACATGCCAGCCAACGGCACCACCATCCAGTCAGTGACCCAGCTGGAAGCTTGGAGGTCACTTTGTTTCCCCTTCCCCCTTCATATGGGACCCATCTCCAAGTCCTATTGCTCTTACTTCCTAGAGAGCTCCTAACCTGTTAATGCCTCTCCATTATCATTGCCAGCATCTTCTACCTGAACCATGAGCAAACACTGTGGGTCTCTTTCAAATCTATTCATTCTTCACCACATAGCCAGAGTGAATTGTCAAAATACAAATCTAGTCATACAACCCCCTTTCCCATCCCTTGCTCAAGATCCTTCTTTGGCTTCCTATCTCGTTTAGGATAAAGGTGAAACTCCTTTCTCTGGACAACAGACCTTCAGCTCACCCCATCCCCCCTCACTCCCTTTGCCCCAGCCACTGCCCTTTGCCAGCTGTGGTCCGTCCTGCACGGAAGCGTCACAGATGCTGCTCCTTCCCCTGGGACATTCCTTCCTCTCTCACCTACGATCTCTCTGTTTGTCACACTCTCAAGGAAGCCCCCTGGATCTGCCTGTCCATGTGTCTACTTTTCACTTTCACTGTTCCGTGAAAGCCAGAGCTGTGCTCTTACATTGGCCACAGGACTGTTTTATTAACGGTACTCAGGCAGGGAACACTTTTAGGTTTGGTCACCATTGCCTCTCCAGTACCTCCAAAAGTGATGGGCATATTTGGTATTCAGGACCCATTTTTGGGATAGATGGAAGGCACGACAACCACCCAGTTGTCCAACCCAAGAACTCAAGTCATGCCTGACACTTTGCTCCCCTGCACATTTTCTACCAAGTTCTTTAGTCTACTTTTGTAATATTCCTCAAATGTACCCACTCTTTTCAATCTCTAATGCCACCTCTGTAGGGCAGGAAACACTTTGAATTACTTCAGTAACTTCTAAGCTAGACTTCTTGGACTTAAGTTCAACCCCTTCAATCCATCCACTACTTTTTCACCAGAGTATTATTTCTAGAACAGACATATAGTATTATTCTCTTGTTTATATTAGTCCGTGGCTTCTCCAGAGCCTTCAGGTGACATTTTCTCACAGCAATAAGTATAAGGCCCTCCTTGACCTGGATCTTGCATCTTCCAACCTGTTGCCTCTTGGCTTTAGGGAGGCTGTGGGGGCAATAATAGTGGGAGCTAATGTCCACTGACTTGTCCTGCATGCCGGCTGCTGTGCTCCATGCACGTGATCTCCTCTCACCTCAGTAACCTTTGAGTGGGTGGTATTGTCCACTTCTGCAGGTGACGGCTGTGAAGGCCAACCAGGTTAGACATTTGCCAGGGTCAGCCAACTCGGAAGCAGCAGAGGCGGCACTGGAGCCTCAGCTGCCTGCTCCAACCACTGCACGACAGAACTTGCTTTGACGGCTGGACGGTCCCAGCACATCTCTTTCAATTCACTTCCATCTTCAAAGGGAGGAGCAACGGCTGGGGTCAGACCTGAGCAGTGAGAAATAGGAAGGGTGTGAAAAATAAGGAAAGGAGGTCTCTTTGGAAAAACACATCTTTAAGGGTGTAATGGGAAAGATTGGGAAAACAAGGGTCAACGGGGTTAGAAAAGCCGGGGTGGTGGCAGATGAAAGAAGTGAGTGTCTTCCAAATAGAGTGACATCTGAGACTATGTGGTGGGGACAGCTGTTGTCCCACCATGCTGAGTCCTCTTACAGATGAAGAACTGTTCATCTTTGGGGAAAATCCTAGAGATATTTGAATGAAAATACGTTTAGAAGTAAGTTTCTTTTTTCACTTTGTATCTGGACTTCAGTGCATGGAAACCAGAATGCTGCAGAAGAAATGCGGCATCCTAAGCAGTGATGGTGCCGATGAGAACACGCTCCCTCGACTGGCTGCGGCCATCATCGCTTTGTCCCTCCAAGGCATTTGTTTGGGACAAATAAGCACACCCTCCCCAGACTATTTTATGGAATATATTTTCAGCTCCTTGAATATCACAGATGCTCTCCACCTCTCAGGTAAGGGTGTTTTCCATGAACCTAACTTTGGAGTCACTGCTACTAAATATGCGGAGACCAAACAAAGGCTGGCATGTCTCAGTGGCTGGACTTGCTCAGGTGTGCCTTACAGGGTCTTGTCAGGGCACCTGGTGCGAGAGCGAAGTGGGGCTTTATCACAGCAAACGTGACAATGTCCCCATGGTGAGGAGGCAGAAGTACGGACTCTGTCCATTTCAGCGGTGATTGTGAGATGGTGGGCATTAGGCTGAATGGACAGACCACCCTGGTGCTGGCCAAACACGTTCCTGCTTTTGGGTTCACAGCGCTGGGCCAGAAGCAGGAAAGTGTTGTGTAGAGTGACGAAAGTATCCAGATGGTGCGTGAGGTTGGTTGCAGATTGCTTGTAACTATAAAAGTAAGTCATTTCTGTTAGGGTTTCCAAAGAAGCAGAACCAAAGGATGTGTGTGTGTGTGCACGTGCACGCCCATATGTAAACGTCAGGAGACTCTATTACAGAAACTGGCTTATGTCACTGTGGGGATTGGCAAGTCTGAATTCCATTCAGCAGGTCACAAGTTGGAAACTCTGATGAGGGGGATGCTGAATTCCCCAGGAGAAGCGGACGGAGAGAAGTGGATTTAGGACTTCTTCCTTCTGACTTCTGAACTCCTTTAAGGTCTCCCTTTAAGACCTCCAGACTGTTTGAATGAGAAGCCCCTCGTTGCTGAGGGCAGTCTCCTTCCTTGACTGTAGAAGCAATCAGCCATAGATGCAATCAACTGACTATAGATGCAAATCCATTTTTGAAATGCCCTCACAGTGACAATCAGGACAGAGCTTGCTTTATCCAACTGGTGACCATAACCTAGCCAAGGTGAAGCATGAAATTAACCATCACACCATTTTTTTAAATTGGAGAAGTTGTAGATTTACAGAACAATCATGCATAAAATACAGGCTTCCCATACACCACCCTATTGTTAGCACCTTGTATTTTTATAATTATACCATCATTTCATTTTAAATAAAACTATGTGAAAATATGCATCCTTGCCATTGTAGACTGTAAGCCTTTGGGGTTTTGAGATGGAATGAAATGCCAGGGATGACATTGGGATGTTTGTTTTGCACATTTCTTTGTACTTTCCAAGACCATTGGAAATGAAATGACATTTTTTTCATTTGTCAAAATGCCCTGTTTTGCACACCCAGGGGCCCTACCAGGCAGGTAGCAGCTGACAACACTTCCTCACGACACTTCCTCATGGGAAGTCACCACATAGAGGGAGAGAAAGACGGGGTCCAGGCCTCCCAGGCTAGCACATGCCCCGCTCTGGAAGGAGGGATTGGGAGCTGGAGTCATGCAGCTTGGTGCTGTTTGAATAACAGATTGAATGATGGATGAAATTTCCTACAATTCATCTGCATTTTCTTATTAACTTAGAAATTGAAATGCAATTATATCTTGCCATCTAGCAAGATATATATTTCACTAGAAAATAAGTGAGGGAAATGTGCTGAGATGATTCATTTTGATGTGGAAACAAGAATTGGGAGACCGAGGTCCTGAATCTCAGCTTTAGTGGTCGAATTTCTTTCCATTTCAGAGGATGGAATACACAGGATTTCACTTCTCAAAGGAAGTAAAATGTGAGCCACCTGAAGGCTAGATTAGAAATATGAGGAGTTTCAGAGGCTGGAATCAGAGGGAATTAGAGACAGGCAAGTTGTCTTTCGCTTAAAAGCCCAAATAACTGTTCACGAGCAATGTTCATTATCACCCATTTGGGCTCATTTTTCATAGGGTGGTTAGCCTTTTTCCTCCTTATTTTTAGAATCTCTTTGCATGTTAGTGATATTAGTCCTTTGTGATGATTTACAAATATTTTTACCAATTTGTGACTAAGTCTTTTGTTCATCTTATTTTTTTGCTATGTGAATATTTTTATTTTTACATAATCAAATTTTGTGAACTTTTCTTTTTCTGCTTCTGAATTTTGAGTTATAAACTTTCCAATATTCCAAGGTTATAAAGAAAGTCACCTATGTTTTCATCTAGTACTTGTATGTTTTTATTTACAATCCAGACATAGTATGCTTTCCATTGTTCAACTCTATGTGTGTGTTTGGTGGTATGTTTTATTAGGTTTTTCACATAGGTTTTAGACATTTCCTGTGAAGTTTATCCCTAGGCATTTGATTTTCTTTTTGGATCCTCTCTTTCATTGTGCCTTCTAACTGGACTTTTTGTATGTGTGAAGATTATTGATTTTGTAGATTAATTTTGCCACCTGCTCTGTAATTTTTATTGTTTTGCATTGATTCCTTATTATTTTTAAATATGTAATTGTATCCTCTTTAAGTAGATGCAGTTTTGCCTCATATTCCCATTCTTGTGTCTCTATTTGATTTGTCATACGTGATTGCTTTGGTTAATAACTTTAATAACGTTAAAAGATAGTGGAGATTGGCCTGTCTCCTTATCACGTTTTTTTACTTTGGGAGAAAAGCCTGTAATGTTTCCTCATTAAGTTTAAAAAACAAATGAGAAAATATATTTATGAAGTCTGTCATATTGACCCATATATTTACATTTCCAGTGTTCTTCATTTCTTCCCATGGATTCCACTTACCATTCAGACCTTTCATTTCTGGCTAAAGAACTTAATTTATTATTTCTTATAAGGCATGTCTGCTAGCAATGAATTTTCTCATTTACTGTTTATCTGAGAATGTTTTTATTTCATCTTCCTTTTTGGTGCATCATTTTCCTGGATACAAAATTCTTGATTGACAGCTTTTATTTCAGCACTTTGATGGTATGTTCCACTACCTTCTGACTTCCATTGTTAAGATGGAAAAATCAGCCATTAATCATTTTGATGTTTCCCTGAATGTGATGAGTCATTTTTCTCTTGCTGTTTCAAGATTTTGTTTGGTATTTAACTTATAACAGTTTGGCTATTCTCAAACTCTTTGGATTTCTTTTTATTTAACTAAAATAAATAAATATTTATTGTTTCATGAGCTTCTTGGATGTGTTAAGTATTTACATCAAATTTGGAAAGTTTCTGGCTATTTTTCATCCAATATTTTTTCTCCTTTTTTTCTTTGTCCTCTCCTCCTGGGACTCTCTGAAACTTGTTTACTTTTTTCCATCTTTTTTCCCTCTTTGTTCTTCATATTGCATTATTTCTATCTTCAAGTTAAGTGATTCCTTCTTCTTTCATCTCAAACATGCTTTTGAGTTCCTCTAATGAGTTTTTCATTCCAGTTATTGTAATCTTCAAGTGCAATGCTTCCATTTGAACTTTTATATAATTTCTATCTCCTTTTTGAAATCACTATTTTTAATTTATTGTTGTCATACCTTCCTTTGATTCTTTATATATGGTTTCCTTTAATTATTTGAACATATTCATAAATAGCTGAAGTCATTGTCTACTAAATCCAACATCTGGAAACACTCAGAGACAAATTCATTGCCAGCTCTTTTCCCTTGAGAATGGGTCACACTTTCCCATTTCCTTGTAAATCTCATAATTTTTGTTGAAAACTGGCCATTTAAAATAAAATACTCTAGCAACCATTGATTATGATTTTTTCATCACTGGTGATAAAATTTAAGAGACTACCAAAGACATTTTGTTCCATAAGTAAGAAGGTGAATAAATTGATAGAAATTCACCAGTGTGTTTAGTTCTGTTCTGTGTCAATGATTTTTTAAAAAAGCTTAGAGCTGTAACAAGGGAAAGTAAATGGCAACCTATATACTGATAAGCATACCACAGTAGCATTTAAACAAGGTAAATTTGCCTCTATAATCTCTTTTCTGTATATATGCTTTAAAGGAAAATAATTTGATTGACTTGAATACATTAAAGTAATAGTTAATCTACTACAGAATAAATCCCCTAAGAGTTAATTAGACTGTTTCCATCATCTTTCCTCTGTATTTCAATAGAAACATGTAGAAGAAGAAATATTTGGCTCAATGGATGGCATTTCCAATGGAGGGATTACCCATTTCATAATCTCAAGAGGATAAAATGGTGGGGACGTCTTTTTAAGACTGGTTCAGCTCCAAAGCTTAGCCAAGACCAATATTCACATGAAGCACAAGTGCTTTTATTTTCCTTGCTCAGGACAAAACCTCAGCTTTTCATTAGAACCAAATGTATTCTGTAAAATAACTATGCTGTGACCATATGAAATTGTTATTATTTTGAAATTGGCTTGCCTTTATTTTACGTGTCATATGATTTTGTATGAAATTTCTAGAACTAGACCATCTCCTTAATACTCTCTGGACTAAAACCTCCTGCAACACAAAGGATAAAATCTATCCACTTCAAAGGAAACCAGACAACATAATCCATGATCATCGGGGTTACCGTAACCTATCTGTATCCATGGACAGAGAACCAGATGATGGCCCAATTTCCTGGGATCAGGTATTGTCATTATTCCTGTTAAACAATCACTCACAGCTGTTAGGTGAAGCCAAGCTGTGGAAGTTTTATAAGAGTTGCAGAAAATTTAAAGTAGGATGTGTATTTCCTCAAATGTAAAAGTATTTTATTTCCACAGTGTGATCATAGTTTTCTTCTTCTCTGTGGGTGTCTGTAGGCATGAACACCAGGCCAAGATATTTAATAGCATTGGCTATACTGTCCTCTGTCCCTTGGCTCTCTATTGTATGCAAGGATAATTAGTTCAACCAACATATATTGCACATTTACTGTGTGCCGGTGCCATTCTGGGCCTTGGGGATGCAGTGTTGTATGAAAACAGGCTTCACTCCAGGGGGGGCCTCCAGGGTTGTGGGAGATCATAACATTACAGGAACACAATGATGGACGAATGCTTCAAACTTAGATTAGGAAGAGGCTACTGTGGGCTGTGAGCAACGGAGAAATATTTGTAGAGCTGGTGACTTGAAGAAGGTTTTCTGAGAAAAGGTGATATGTGAACCTGTAGCCGAATCCTCCTCCATACTTCCTGAAGTTGCATTCCACAAGAATTGGGAGAGATCCCATTGGTCTATCCCTATGCTTCTTAAAAACTGGTGTTAGCATCAAATCTGCTTGAGAAGTACTAGAGAGTCACATCAGACTGTAGCATACTTAGGTCTCTGTGGAGGTTCGTTTGTAATGAAACTTCTTTAATCTCATTGAATGGGTTCAATTTCTCAAACTTCAACCATTGAATTCTTCCCCACCTTAATCAACTAAAATCCTGAGAAATTAGTGCTCCATGGTAATGGTTTACATTTACTGAGTATTTCCTATGTGTCAGAGACTGTGCTTTCCACCTGCATATCCTCCTTTAATTATTGCAACAATTATGTGTGGTTAGGTTTTATTATTCCATCTTACAAGCAAGGAGATGGAGGTGTAAAGCTAATAATTAACTGCCTAATTTCACAGAAGCTGAGAGCATTGTATATTATATGTGTGTGTCTGCACATGTGCATTTGTATATAGATGTTGTCTGATAGCAGACTCTGTGCTCTTCAACTATTTTTATTAGTTGTATCTTAAATGAGCAATACTCCTATTGAGTATTTATCTTGACCAAAATTCCTAACAATACTGAATGTTCCCACAAGTTGAGAGTATCATGATTGGACAGTGTCACAAGCTTTAGATAATTTATACATTAAAAGTGAATCTCTGTTACTTTTGCTGGGTGTAAAAGCATCTGTTAAAGCAGAATCTTTCGAATGCTTGTATGTTGTGTTCAGTTGAAGGTGATAAGAGGGACTGGTGCCCCTCCTAGTTTGTGAAGTCTCCTTCAATGCCTGACTCTCTCAGTTGTGCATGACAGCAACCCTCTTTGCACAAATAGCAGAGGCTAGCCTTAAAGGTTAAGGCATGTGTCCTCTAAGAGTCATGATGGTCATTTTATGCACTGCCCCTGATAAATAAATAGAGAACCTCTTCTGTAATTCTTCGTCTCTGCCCCAAGATGCCACTTTCCTTGTGGCTCTTATTGGACTCAGGAGATGGGGTTCCAGATTTGGAGACCCTGCCCATATTAATTAGGGCAGTAGTTCTCTAAGTGTGATCCCTGGACGGGCGGCCTCAGCATCACCTGGGACCTTGTTGGAAACGCAGATTCTCAGGCACCCCCCACAACCTGTGGATTCAGAAACTCTGGGGGCGGAGTTGGTATGAACAAGCCTCCAGGTGACTCTGTTGCACACTCATGCTTGAGAACCACTGCTTCAGAACGGCCGTCTGTGCAGCTTCCACGGAAGTCTTGCCTTCTCCACCACAGCGGGCAAGCCTGCATTGACGTTTTATGGAGAAGAATAAAGATGTAGTAAAGTCAAAGCTTACTGGCTAGGTAATTTAAATTTTGATTCTATTTTCTTCTTTATTAAAAATGTTTTGCCTCCAAAATTTTAGAAAATATAATGAATCACCTTTAAGGACATTTGTGTTAATGAATTTGGAAAAAATGAAAAACATCAATGACTTGAATAGTGCAGGAGCAGCAAGTGCACTGAAGGGCACTGAAGCCGAGAGAATTGCCTGGCCCCGGAAAGGCGCTCTCATAAGCCATCCTCCTGTTTGAGGGTGAGGATGCACGGCTTCTGCCCATGTTTAGCTCTCCATTCTTGCTTGCTAGTCAGGCACTTTCCAATGAGAATATTTATCAAGGATTCATCATCAAAGTTTCCCTTTGTTTTTGTCAGTATTTTTAATGATGAAATACTTCCAATTCATTAGTAACAAATGGTGCAAAAGAGAATATTGTCTTTGGCACAAATCATTTTGTTAAAGAGAAAAAAAAAAATCTCAAGTCCAGATTTCTGGTATTTTTTTTTTAGGCTGGGATTTTATCTTTTTCTTATTTATTTTTTTTAGGTACCAGGGCCAGGTATTGAACCTGGAACCTCATATGTGGTATGCCAGCGCCCAACCACTTGAGCTATACTGGCTCCCTGGTATTGCTTTTTGTCATAGGAACCTTTTGGAGTTGTGCCCAGTCCCTTTCTGAGAAACGCTTCCTTGTACACAGGGGTGAGATGGCAGCTGGTGGGACCACATGATCCCAGATCCCATGCTGTGGACAAAACTTGAGGCCAGGTGGACCCCTGGCCCGAGGCGAGCCTGTCTGCGGCTTTGCTGGACCAGTGCCATCCTGCATCTCAGGATGTGCTGACCCGACCTGGTCCTGAACCCTTGAACGGGAAGGTCACTTTGAGATTGAGGCTAATGTGGCCATGTGTTTATTAAAAAGAGAGGAGGCCAGACTGGGAAGTGAGAGACATGCAGAGAGAAATAGGAAAAATACTCGGCCCTAGAGACACAGAACGAAGAACATCTGTGGTGTGATTTTCTGGCTTCTGGTACAGTCCCTTCCAATCCCTGGGTGCACAAGTTTCCCAGGGCTACTGTGACAAATCACCACAAACCAGTGGCTTTAGAGCAGGAAGAGTTTCTTCCATTACTGTTCTGGAGGCCAGGAGGCCGAAACCAACCACATGGGGCTAAAACCGGGGCATCCAGGGCTGGTTCCTTCTGAAAGCTCCAGGGGACGTTCTCTTCCTTCACTCTTCCAGCTCCTGGAGGTGTCAGCGTTCCTTGGTTCCTGGCGGCCTCACCCTCCCTCTGTCTCCAGTGTCACATCTTGTCCTCTTCTGCAGTCAAGTCTCTCTCTGCCTCCCTCTTACAAGGGTATTTGTAATTTAGGACCCCTCCTGCATAACCCAGGGCAGTCTGCCCGTTTTATGATCCTTGATTTAATCACACCTGCAAAGTCCCTTTTGCCACGGAAGTAACTTTCATGGGTTTCCGGGATGAGGACCTGAGTTCTTTGGGGGCCATTGTTCGGTGCCACCCTGAGCCCTTCCTGCACAGCCTCCTCCTGGTTTCGCTGGTTTGAGATGGTTCTGTGCCGTGAAACCCGACAATTCCTAATCAAGATGCTTTTTATCCATGGAATCATTCCAAAAGATTTTTCTGTGGGGAAAAAAAATCATAGCAAATGTATCCCCATTTTTCTCTGTGAACAATGTGCCTTCATGAGGAATCCTCATTCTATAATGTGCGAAATCAGACAAGCCTAGGAAACGACCGAGTTGTTTTTTAAGAAACTTTATTGATTGCATCTAAAGAAAGATCACCAAGACCTTGCATTGGGTTAGTCCTATAGAAGACATCATTTGTGCTAGTGAAACTGTATGTCAATTACATTCACATATTAAAACTTTTAAATGTAATTTTTGATACTCAAAATGTTAGCTCTTAACATGTCTGGAATGGACAAATGCCTAGAGGCAATTTTTAGAGACCGGTTGCATTTGTTGTTTATTTACAGTTCTTACCTCTTATAAATGAGTCTACATAATATAAAAATTATAAAAATTAAAGTTAAATTAAAAATTGTAAAATTAACAGTCACTAGGAAATAACAACAATTCCAATTTGTGGAGTAGGGATGCTGCTAGAGGCAGCCATTCCATTTGGTGTTATACACCAGCTGGTTGACACAGCACTTGCCTTTAAGAATATCAGCTTTATTTTTATTACTTAAAAATGTGCATTGCCTACACCGGCTTAGCATCAGAGTCCTGCAGACCACAGAGTTCCAGCTTATCGTATGTCTCAGCTTTTTGATACAAAAGTGTCTGCATTGAACAGCAGCCAAAGCATGGCAGCTCCCTTGAGGTTCTGGCTGGGACACCAGGAAGCACATCGTAAAGCAAAGACTGCGAAACTCATCGTTAATTCAAGTAAGACCCAAATAACAAAATAATTCTTGTAAATTATTTACGGATGCAAGTTTGAAGTAAACCCACACAGTGGCTTCATGTGTTTGCTGTAGCCGTCCGTGTAGTTCTGACTCCCCTCCAGTGGCAGTGAGCTTGGTTTGGGCCAAGTTTCTGAGGTTAGTAACGAGGTGCATTTTCCCGTACAGACTTGCTTCTCTGCTAGGCAGCTGGTGGAGATATTCTCACAGAACAGCCGTTCGCCCATTTCTAAGGAGGTCTTCAAGCAAATGAGTCCAGCAATCATCCAGCAACTTCTCAGCTGCTCTTGTCGGCGGTCCCGGGACCAACATGTAAAGCCGCCACCTACCGCTCTGGAGAGTAAGTCCTGTTTCTTCATGCGGAGGCTTGATATGGTGCTAATTCACTCAGAAAGCCCACCTACACGATGTGTGTGAAAACAGCAGCAAACCCAGGGTGCTTGGTACAGACCAGGCACTGCTCTAAGCATTTTGCCCTTATCAGCTTGTTTAGTCCCCACAATGATGATAAGAGCCAGATACTATTATCCCATGTTACAAATGGGGAAACTGAGGCACAGAGACATGTAAGGGATACGTGATGGCGTTGGCTGGCCCCAGAGTCCTCGTTTCTAACCATGGTGCCACAGCTCCTTCCAATGTTCGTTTTCTATTTTGTGCATAATTTATATAAATTTATTTAGTTCCCTGTAGCTGCCTCAGTCATGAACCAACATTAAAGTCAAGTCCATGATTGAGAAGTGGCACAGTACAAAAAAAAGAGCATTAGTGCTGGAATTGAAAACCCAGCGTTGAGTCACTTCCACCTCTCCCATTGCTAGCCAGCTCTGCCATCTTCAGCCATCTCTTTACTTCTGGAGCCTGCCTGTTCTCCCACACTGTGGGAGAGCACAGCTGTCCTACAGGGCTTCCCAGCCTTTACCACCCCATGGTACATAGAAAATGAGGGCACACCAGGGGTTTGTGACCAAAGAGTCTCCTCTAGAATAAAGGTGACCAGTCTGGGGAAGCACCTGTCCCGGGAAGTGGAGAGGTCAACTCCTCAGCTTACCTGTATCCCACTGGACATGGTAGCAGGTGAGTTCTACCCTGAGGCTTTCCAGGTAACTGCGAGTTTCAAATGGGATGATATGTACAAAAATGTGTCCTGAAAATTTAGAGCTCTGCATATTTAAAAGACAAAAAAAAAAGTGGCTGAAGAATATCCATGAGGCACAGGAAAAGTGGAACAATTAACATCTGCACCCTTCAAGTACCTTAAAGTGCTACCTTATATCTGATCAGAGCTGCTTTTTCTACTCTTCGAGCTCATCGGCATCGGTCAGCAATACCCACCAGGGCTGAGTGGTTCGGCTGCTCGCTTCTAACTCATGGTGGATTCTACAGCATCGCTGCACACTGTGTGCTTTATGTGAAAAAACCCTGCCAGGTCTCCACATTCACTGAGAGAAAAGAAAGCTGCACTGGAAGCAGGCACTAAATAAGCCAGTGATGGCTCAGAAAACAGATGTGAGAGAGAGAACCGGCTCTTGTGCGCTTCCACAGGACCTTTGTGCCCCCACTTCCCCGCACGTGCCTGGCACAGACCACGAGCACCTGAGAAAGGTTTTTAAACTCAAGACTCACGAAAAACATTTTATCCCCTTTCTAATTTATTTCTAGATCCTTCTGGAGACTAGTCTTCCTGAGAAAAATCCAAATGAGTCACACTCAATAGAGAACTTACAAAAACATTCCTGTTCTCAATTAAAATGTTGCGTTATATAATTAAAGGGCTTCCGCCAGCCTTTGAAATGACAAATGTAAGTCATTAGGTTAACAAGGGCACAGGGGGTATAACTAAGAGAACACGTAGCCCCCAAACGCCCCCCGTAGTTGCATCTCCAGGAAATTCCTTCTCTCCGTGCACAAATCAAGTTTCAGACCCATTCAAGGGAGCTGCTCGTGAGCAGCTGGGGATTGAGTGAGCAGGTCAAGCTTGACTTCAAGGACAGGAAATGTTCACAGCGCACCTGCCACAGGATGCCAGGTCCTCTCAGACTCTGCAACTCCTGCGTGGGCACTTGGGGTAAAGGAGTCGTGCCCTAAGCGGGGCTGCGGCTGGGGGCTGTCCTCCCGCAGCAGCGCAGGCTAAGCCTGACTCACGGACGACCCAGAAAGATCTTACAGCTCTCAGGTCATGACGCTCTCACCCTCCTCCACTCCACACTGCAGCAGCCCACACTGCGAAGGGCAGAGGCGTCAGGCAGAGGGAAGAACTGGAAACCCTGCTTTTCACCTGGGAAACCTCAGGCCCCCAGCTTGTCCCTGAGAGTCCTTGGCATTCTGAGGTCTCTTGTAGCTACCCTTGAAAACACAGACTCTAGGCACTGCTGCAGACTTCAAACGGCTCTAGTCGCGCACTACGTGAGAAGCCTGCTGCTCCCACTGAGTCTGCTTGGGCAAGAGTAGACAGGAAACCTGGTTGAAGATTAGCTCTAGGGGTGTGTTTTTTTCCCTAAGGGTGTTTTTGTAACATATATAGTTCTACTAAATTAGAACAAATTTTCTTCAGGCACCTGGCCATTCAGAGTCATTTTATAAAGGTTCCATGGCAGTGAAGGGTGGGCTCACTACCGAGCCCCTTTTAATATCATACACCTGTATAATTTGAAATATAATGCAGCAAAAGTCTTCTTAAATCACAAGCCTATTACCTTGTGACTAGCTTTTATCATTAAAAGGATCTGACGCAAAGAATGACTCTTCTAGAAAGTTCAAGGATAGTGAGAATGAAACACTTCTACAACAAACTTTAAAAAGATAATTCCTTGAACACCATAACGGGCTTTATGTATTATGATAACTAAGTTGTTGATTTAACTGTAGCCACTGGACAATCCGTAGTCACTAAAGGACATCATTTAATTTCGTATTTATCTTCTTTCATCATTGGCAAACCAATTTGCCTTAACTTGTTAGTAATTTTTAAATAAGTGGAAACAGAAGGTTTGCTCTGAATATATGTATCCAAAGGAAAATGATGGTGGGGATAGCTCTTTTATACCCGTGTCATTTATAGTGACTTTGGGAGCCATTTTTGCTCTCTTTAAATTTGCATTTTTTTATCTTCTCTCCTTTCCTTAATCCTCTCTTGTGTGTATTTGGTTTTAATTTGAATAATCTTTAAAAATTGCATTTTTTGAATATTAAAAAATGCCTAGAAACATGGAAACATGGAATATGTTATAGGGGTTATAAAAATAACCGTGGTTATCCAAAAACAGAGGCCTCCTGCGTTCACGCTGCCACCATCGCATCCGCTGACCGGCTTCCAGCAACCAACCCACCCAACTTAGTTGCAGACAGGGACACTCTTTGGACATTACAAACAATTTTTAAGAAAATTTGGAAGAAAACTGAGTGCAGAAACATAGGTTCCGAATGGGCCCAAACCCCTGGCTCCCCACCCTGGCCTTCCAACTGCCCCACATGGTGACAGGGGCCTGCAGGGGACGGAATTCTTGGGGGCGGGCGGGGAGCCAGGTGCCCTAGGCTGTTCGCTCCCTGCATTGACGATTCTAGCCTGGGTGGCTTCGAAGCTGCCTGGGTGACCCGGCTTGTGGGGAGGCCCCCGCCCTGACCCTGCCCCCTCACCCCCAGAGTACGGCTATGGCTCGGCGGCCGCGGTGCTGCTGGTGCTGGGCTCGGCGCTGGGGACCGTGCTGCTCCGGCCCCGCGGCCGCGAGGAGGACCGCCGCCTGCTGCTGCAGCTCTTCGTGGGCCTGGCCGTCGGCGCGCTGTCGGGGGACGCACTGCTGCACCTCATCCCCCAGGTAACGGGCTCCTGCGGACAGGTGGGCGGCCGGTGGCTTCTGGGCATTCAGCACCCAGGTGTGTGTGCCCGACGGTCCAGGGGGTCCCCAAAGCTGCTGGCACCGGCAGGAGAGGAGGGTGACCCCGAAGCCCACCCCGTCAGTCATCAGTCATGGTTTGGGAATAACAAAGAACAGGTGATGGGAGGGAGAGTCTTCGCCAGAGGACCCACTGCCCGCCCTCTGCCCCCACCCTCCCTGGCCACTGTCAGCCCGGCTGCTCCTAGGGGATGTGCCATCCCCCT
>JAQZBX010071378.1:0-15248 GCA_029593785.1 Cabassous unicinctus | reverse complement strand
CGAGTTTGGTCTTAGGGTCTCTTGAATTAAGTGCATGAGGTTTTTTTGATTGCTTAGTGATGTTTCTTTTGCTCTCTCACGATTATCAACCTGGACTAGGTCAGCGGCTCTCAACCCGTCTTTTCTTCTTTGGTAACACATGATGAATTACCCTCAAACGTGGACACACTCCCAACGGGATGACCAGGATTAGTTGCTGTCCTCAGCTTGACAGCTGTAACTCAGCTCTCTTTTTACCTGCTCGGTAATGCATTTTGGAATGCAAGTCGGAGTGAGATTATGTTTGAATTTACTTTTTAGAAAACAAAATTCTCTTTCTTAATAGAATTTTAGGAAAATACTTGCAACATTTCTCACAATGACCACAGAAGCTAAGCCGAGAGCCATTGGTATATGTGGTGGTGTTGCTTGATAAGCAAAAGATAGAGTTGAAGTATCCACTGAAATGTATGAAAGAAAAAATTTAAACTAGAAAAATGAGAATATGCACTGTTTCCATTTCCATTCCTTCCAACCACGGCCTTATCTTTACGTAATACTAAAACAGACCTATTGAATTCATCATTTAACCTTCATTTATAACGTTTGGAGGTTGAAATATTGTTCAGTATTTCTCAACTTGGAGCAGCAGCAGCATTTTCCTTCAGAAGGTCTTAGCTCCTTAGACTTGAAAGAGCAGGTTATGAAGTGAGGTAGAGATCAGGACTCATTTTCTTTCCCATATGGATATCTTGTTAACCTACCATTTGGTGAAAACCAGCTTGTCGATTTTACCCGACACACACATGTGCACACACACAGCCTGCTGGGATTTTGGTTGGGATTACATTAAATCTATAGATCACTTTGGGAGAATTCTCATTTTTACAACGTTGAGTCTTCCAAACCATGAACATGGTATACTCCTCCATTTATTGAGGCTTTCTTTGGTTTCTCTCAGAGGCATGGAGTCTTGCATCTCTTTGGGTAAATTTATTCCTAGGTGTTTAATTTTCTGCTGTGGTTGAAAATGGCTTTGATTTTTAAATTTCATTTCCTATTTGCTGGTATATAAAATACAATTTATTTATACCTAACTTACACCTAATTTCAGCTGATTCTTTTGTAATTTAATATCTTTGAAAAGAAAGTCCATTGCATTTCAGGTGCTCTCCTCTTTTTTTTTCCTTCTGTCTTTCCTCCCACTTCTTTCTAGTTTGCACTGTTAATTGGATTTTAAATGTTTCACCTTAATATTTTTATCAAATCTTAAATAATCAGGAGAAAATAAAAAAAAAATTAAAATTAAAATTAAAAAATCTTAAATAATCAGCATTTTAAATGTACTCAGAACTTTTAGTGATTTTAGTAAAGTGACTAAAAGTTTGGCCTTAGATTTAAAACACTTTGCAGAATAAAGTTGTCAATGTAAATTTATTTGTCAAATTGTTAAGCTTTCATATACAAACCCACTACTCCTCTTACTATCTGAAATATCATTGAAGGATTTTATTCTTATTTCTGGGAAAGGTATGTGAAATTCTCTAAGTCTTGGTTGATACACTAAAGTCTGTTTTAAAAATTCAATTTCTTTAGTAAGTAGTATCAGACGGTAGCATTTTCATTTATCACAGTACAGGTCTCACAAGAAAAAAAGAGAGCCAGGGTGAATAATTTCAATAAAGAGCAAAAGCAGCAAAAGAGCAGTAGTCGGTGTGAATATATAGAGATGCAGAATTTTGTCAAGAATTACTTTGTAAATAATAGTCCTTATAACTTTTTAAAAGTCTCTGAAACTTTTAACACGGCTTATATTAACTTTTAGTATCACTTAGTACTTGTTTTAAAAATCATAGTATATAGTTGATAGCTGATAATATTTTTAATCTGTAGCTTTTTCTGAATTCGCTTCTTTGAGTGGGATTTAAGGTGAAAAATGATAGTTGATCTCTTCAGGTTGTTATTGGGGCGTTTCCAGATGAACTAGTATGTATGTTTTAATTAACCATTTCTAATTTAATGTGAACTCTGACAAAAATGTCAATAAAAGAATGAAAATTTCTTCAGTGTTCCAAAGTAAAATGTAAACAATAAAATATTGCATTTTTTCAGGAAATTGTGCAAAATGTAATTAACATTTTTAAAGCATTACATTTTCAGTGAAAATATATGTAATCGTAAGTAACTACATTTTCTTCTTTTTTCCTGTTAGATCCACCTGATATTCCTCAAAGCCTGAATTGTGAAACACATGACTTAAAAGAGATTATATGCACTTGGGATCCAGGAAGATCGACAGAATTGGTGGGCCCACGCAATACAGATTACTCTCTATATGAAAGGTAGTGTGATCAGGAAAGGATGTAAAGCTTAAACCGGGAGGAGTACATTGGAAATCCTTTATTTCATTTATATCCTGAGCAAGCCATAAAACTGAGTATGCTGTATAAAGTTATATTTGCTATAAATACTGCCGTTTAAGTACATGCAGTCTTGACTTGGCTCCTTTTGAAGGAAGAGCCTTCAAATAAAAACAGACTGTTTCTGGCTAGTGGGCTTATGGGTAATTTTTATTTTCTTTTATTTATTCTGTTTCATGCATTTTCTTCTATGAGCATGTAATATGTCTATAATTAGAATTATATACTTTTTAAAAGGATGAATTATTAGACATTTACTCGTTTTTTTCCTGTAATATTTATCTCTTCCCTTTTTGAAATTTTCTTAATGTTCTTTATTGCTCTTCTAATTCAGTTTTTCAGGAAAAAATATTAAATTTGAAAGAGTTGAAGATTCAATAAATGAAAGCTACCAGTTATTCTTTCAGATGATTCCAGATCAAGAAACATATAATTTTACTTTGAATGCTCATAATCCCGTTGGTCGATCAGAATCAACAATTTTAGTTAATATAACTAAAAAAGGTAAGCTACTACATGAGCCATTGTCCATCTTGAGATTAATAAAAAGTGCTTTCATAGATTCATTTCACTGATTATTTTCTTTATAGTTATGTAATATTGTGTACATTGTATTTAAAGCTTTAAAATACATAATTTCAAATGTAACCATTTTATTGAAGATAAAAATTTAAACTAGTCATTTACAAAGAAACCAGAAGTGGCTTTGCCTAATAGTTTTTGATTTCTGAAATTCTAAAATTTTTATTTTGAAATAATTATAGACTCACAGATAATAGCAAAAATAGACATTACAGTCCCGTGAATCCTTGACCCAGCTTTTTTTATTACTTTAGTATACTATCTGAACCAGGAAATTGACACTGGTACAATGCTGTTAGACTGCTGTCTTACGTGGTGGTTTGAGGATTTTTTGAACCCAAGTAAAGGTCATGTCCTTAGAGCTGATCCATTCCTGTGGGTGTTATATCATTATAGGTGGGGCCCTTTGATTAGCTTACCACAGTTAAGGGCCTTTAATTATATTACTTTGGTAAGGCGTGACCCAGGGTGGGTCTTGGTCATCTTACTGGAGTCCTTTATACATGGGATGAATTTGGAGAGACAGGCAGAGAGAAAAGAACTAGGAGCTCAGAGAGGAGCCCAAGATTCTGAGAGAGAAAGCCACAGACAAAGCAGCCAGAAGCCAAAAGCAATGGAACCCGGAGGAGAAGTCAGAGAGAGACTGGCAGACACCGCCATGTGCAGAGGAGTCCAGGATCACCCACAGCCATCTTCAGAGAGGGAGCATCCCTGATGATGTCTTGATTTGGACACTTCTCAGCCTCGGAGCTGTAAACGTGCAAGCCAATAAACCCCTGTTGTAAAAGCCAACTCGTTCCTGGTATATTGCTTTCAGCAGCTTTTAACTGACTAAAACAGGTTTACTCTTGGTACCATAGCTGTATTAGGGCTCTCTAGGGAAGCAGAACCGACAGGAGATATCTGTAAATATTATGAGATTTTATAAAATTGTCACACAACAACTGTTGGGATATGCAAGTCCAAATTCTGTAGGGCGGACTGCAAACTAGAAACTCCAATGAAGGTTTTTGTTTTGTTTTGTTTTTATTTTCTCCAATGAAGGTTTTTGATGAATTCCCCATGAGAAGCTGGTTGACTGAAATAGAGATGGAGATTGTCTCTTCTGAATTCCAGAATAATCACTTCTCCTTTTAAGGCCTTCAACTGATTGGATGAGACTTCTCTCATTGTGGAAGGCAATCTCCTCAGTTGATTACAAATGTAATCAGCTATAAATGCAACAACTTACTGATGATTTAAGTCCATGGAATATGCTCACAGTACAATTATGCCAGTGTTTGCTTGACCAAACAGCTTGGCACCATTACCTGGCCAAGTTGACACATGAGCCTAACCATCGTGCTCATTGCTTTCATTTGTATTTGTGGCATCTATGTGTGTGTCTTAATTTGCCAGCTGCTAGAATAAATACCGTGCAGTGGGTTGGCTTAAACAACAGGAATTTGTTGGCTCATGGTTTTGAGACTAGGAGAAAGCAGAGTGTCAGCAAGGTGATGCTTTCTCCCCAAAGACTCAGGTGTTTGGGACTGACTGTCGGGGATCCTTGTTCCTTGGCTTTCTGTCACATGTCAGGGTACATGGCAGTGTCTTCTTTCTCCTCTGGGTTTCGTTGACATTTGGCTTCTTCCCGTGGCATTCTCTCTCCTCTCTCTGTCTGAATTTTATTCTGCTTTTAAAGGACTCCAGTAATTGAAATTAAAGCCCAGCCTGATTCAGTGGGTCCACACCTTAACTGAAGTAACATCTTCAAGAGATCCTATTTACGGTGGACCCTCACTCTCTATAATATGGACCAAGACCAAGTACATGTCCAAACTGGGGCACACAATTCAGTCCACCACAGTGCGTATGTGTAGTTCTGTTAAGTTTGATCCTGTGTATAGATTTGCATAACTATGGCCACAATCATCATACAGACTATTCCATCACCACAAAGGAACTTCCCCACGCTATCCTTTCAGCACCCTCCTCCCACCCCACCCCCACACTTGTGTCATACAGTATGTAACCTTTTGAGGCTGGCATTTTTCAGTACAGCTAATGTCCTGGAGCTCCATTCAATCATTTATCAATAGTTTATTCCTTTTTATTGCTGATGATTTACAAAGTATTTTTACCAAGACCGTTAAGATATAGCTCAGTAGAAATTAGATGTGCTCCATGTCTTTGGCATTCATGCTTATGGTCATCCCATGAGCACTACCTCCGTGCCAGGCTCTGTGGCACTGACAGCAGTGGCCTTAAGCCAGACACCATACAGTACAGCCTGGCAAGTGCAGAGATGATCCTGTTGCCATACTCATAAATAAAGTCACGTTTTATCAATTCTTCCTTCCCATCATTTCTGTTATTTCCCGATTTTTCCCAAGGTCAACATGGCTACATGTTCTACTCGAGCTGTGGTGTTTATATGTACTTGTCTGCCCTCTGCCATTTCAACCTTATCTCCCCACGTGATTCTTTCTCACACTCAGGTTGGCACACGTTGTCACCTTTGTAATGTGCAGTTTGCTTCGCTGTACCTTTGTTCTTACCAAGACCCTAGCCTGAAGTGCTCTTCTGCCTCTGTTTTGCCAGTTTTTGTCCAAGCCTTCTTTCAAAGCTCATCTGAGTCTCGTTTTCACCATAAGCCTTTCTCTACCACTCTTACATTTGAATTTCTGCCACAGTTAATATCTGTTCTGCTCGTTTTCACTGTGTGTAGCATATACGCTCTTGTTAATTTTCTTTCTTTTTGTTTGTCATCCCCCACATAAATTAGAAGTTCCTTAAAGGCAGAAACTGATCTTGCTACCTGTTAGTATTCCTGGCTCCAGCTGAAGAACTTTGAGCATGGTGGGTTCTTTAAAAGTGTTGTCATGATACGGGCAGTAAATTGAACTGTTCACAAATACTGGGTAGAATATTGATAATAGCGATACTTCTTTTCTGTGTTTTCATTTACTCTGTTTTGTCATATTATAAAATAGTTTTTCACTTTGAAATACATGTTTAAATAACTCATGGTTAACAATTATACTTACAGTTTATCCTCATACTCCTACTTCATTCAAAGTGAAGGATACTAATTCAACAGCTGTTATGCTTTCTTGGCATTTACCAGGCAACTTTGCAAAAATTAATCTTTTGTGTCAAATTGAAATTACTAAAACTAATTCCGTGCAAGAATTGGTGAGTATTATTCTGTAAACTTCCTTTGAGGTTATTTTGGGTAAAATAATTTTCAACAAGAATCAAGTAAATCAGATTATTTATCGTAGTGATTTACGAAGAGCCGAGGCATTATATGTCAAAGTAGTAACGGCATTATATTTAGCATTTGTAAACAGTTATAATAATATTGGCTATTATAGAACATAAGCTTGACTTTTAATACTCAGAATGTTCCCAGATCTAGTATAATACCTGGCACGTTACTGGTACTCAATAAATTTGTGAATGAATGAGTAGTTTTTGCTGTAACCTTTAACTGCAGTTAATGAACCAAGCAGCACCAGAGAGTTGAAGTGATTTTTAAAACCCCTGAGTGCAGCACTGGTAGCAAGTTATAATTATAATTGGTAATTATAAGTCGAACATGGCTTTTTAATACACTTTAAATATTTAAGTTGACTTTTTATACTGCACCATTTGGAAATTTGTGTTAAGTCCAAAATAAATGATACTGTACTTGAATATTCATTTGGAAATTTACAGATGATTTCTAGGAAATCAGTCAAAACCACAAATTGTAACCCAAAAAACATCTTTGTAATAAGTAATGGGCATTCAGAGCCTTTCCTAAGACATGCAAGTCCTCAGATTTGCTTAGAATTGCTTCATTTTAATTTTGACTAATTAAAGTATTTTTAAATATTTACTTGATGCTTAGCACTATTCTAGATGTTCTAAGCGACATATAAAAAAAGATTCTTAAAAGATTATACCTGCCTCCAAGAAGCTTCCAAATATCATCTTAATATATGTAATCCTCAAGAGTATCTCATATTACTAAATTATTTTAAGGTTTATTGCATCGCCATTGGCCATTGACTGGTTGTCAAAATTATATGATACCCTCTGCATAATTTAATTGACCATTATTACTCAGATCCAATTTTGGATTAAAAAAGACATCCCAATTTTGTTTATTGTTAATTACAGAGCATAATTTCACTGGCTTGCAATTTATATAAGAATTAAAATATAGCAGATGAACTGTTTTTAGTGTTATATATTCAAACTCATATGGACATTCAGTGGATTTATGTTACAAATTTGGGAGGCATTCTTATTTTTAAAAAGTGTGTGTGTGTATGCATACACACAATATACACATGTACATATCTATATGTATTAATTTATTTGTTTTCTAATAGCGGAATGTCACAATCAAAGGAGTAGAAAATTCAATTTATCTTGTCACTGTGGGCAACTTAAGTCCATATACTACATATGTTTTTCGCGTTCGCTGTTCTACTGAAACTTTCTGGAAATGGAGCAAATGGAGCAATGAAAAACAGCATTTAACCACAGAAGCCAGTAAGTTAACTAAGTGATTTATGGCTATGCATCCTGAAGTTTTACAACTGTTTTTTAAGAAAGTATCACTAAAGGCTCTAAGAGCAGAGGAATGCTTGGGTAAATTGTGTAACATCTGCTAATAAAATATTATACAGACATTTTAAATGCTGGTTTTTAAAGGCTTGGGGATGCTTAGCACGTGTTCTGTGAAAGTACTAGGCTACCTTCTCTACAGTAAGATTGTGACTATCCTAAAAGATGCATAGGAAACCAAACCTGAAAATGTTTTAAGGTGATAGAGTGCTTTTTCTCCTTTTCCTGGAATTTTAATACTTCATTAAAATTGCCTTTTAATTGAGAACAATTATTAATAAAGAAAATTTATTAAAATTTTTATTTGGGACCTAGGCTGAGAAATGTATGGGACTAAAAAAAGTCTTCAACTTCACTTTCCATAGTACACCTAGGTTAAAATAGATATAAAACCAGATTACTGGTTTTCCAAGTATGATAATTTCCAAAGGCGGATTCAAATCTATCCTAGAATAACCAGATTTCAGCTTTAAAAAAAAGGATACACACACAAAACTTAGATACAGGGGTGGTTTCAGGAATCATCCAATAAAATAGCAAAAGCTTTTCATAATACAGGGCATAAAAGAACTTCTTGCAAATAAGTTAACAAGCAATGAAACAAACAAAAAATGATAGCTTTTAATCCAGATTTTGCCTTTCCACGTGAAGGATAGAGATATGAGGGGAGCTTTGCTGTATGTGTAAGAATTATCTGGCTCTTCACAAACGAATCCTATGCGTGAGACCAGAAAAGGGGAGTATATTAATTATTTGTTTCTACATAACAAATTACCCCAAAACTCAGTGACTGAAACCAGCTAACAGTTATTATATCATGGTTTCTATAAGCCCAGAATTGGGGAGCAGCTTAGCTTGGTGGCTCCGGCTCTCGGCCGCTCATGGGGTTGCAGTGAGGAGGTGACTGGGGACAAGAGGAACCGTCGCAAAGGGGTTCCCTCACATGGCCTCAGTTCTCGTCACGGGGGCCTCTCCTTAGGACTGCTTGAGCACTCTCCTCACCGGGCAGCTGGCTTCTCCCAGAGCGCGTGAGCAGAGAGAGATAAAGGCAAAGGCCACCCTATCTTTTATGACCTCGCCTCAGGAGTGACACCCTCACATCTGCCGTATGCTGCTGGTCGTGCAGGCCAGCCCTGGTACAGTGGCAGGAGTAGTTCTAATCATGAGGAATATAGAAGCAAATAAAACAGAGACCTCTGTCCACAGAATTTATAGGATAGAAAATTAAAAATAAAATATGTATTTAATCATATGTCAGGTGGTGATGAGTGTCACAGAAAGAAAAATAAAGCCTAGAAAGGGAGCCAGGAAAGCAAGCCTCATGGTTTATCTGGGGAGAAGAGCATTCTAGGCAGGGGCACAGAAAATGCAGAGAGCCAGAGGCAGTCGTCCTTGGCGTGCTTGAGGACCAGCAAGGAAGCCAGTGCTTGGCTGGAGCTGCAGTCTGCAGCAGGGAGAGGGTGGGAGTTTTTGAGAGAGGGGGCATGGAGAGCCAGGACATAGGGCCTTGAGGGTGATTTTTAACCCTTTCTAGGGCCTTGAGGTTTCCAGAAGTTGAGAGCTCAGCTTTTCCCTTGGCTTCATTTTCTAAGTGGAAGCCACAGAACAGCTTTACATTTGTATTGAGAATTCCAGAAACCCTGGAAAAATTTTTCAAGCACCACCAATTGTTGATTTTATCAACTAACATGGTAAGCATCTTCAAATACTAACTTTTAAATCTCCTTCCTAGTTCCATCAAAGGGACCAGATACTTGGAGAGAGTGGAGTTCTGACGGAAAGAATTTAATAATCTATTGGAAGGTAACTATCTAATACTTTTCCCTGAACATTCAAATAAATATTATGCTAAACTGCCTGATTTACATATGGTACTTTGGTTATGGAGGAGCCAGGATTTCCCACACTGGCTTAGTTTGAAGTATTGCTGAGAATCTAACCTGGCTCCTAAAAACCCCCCAACCCTTCCCTCATCACTGCCGATTCGCCAGTTTTTGTAACTTAGGATTGTCTGGCTTAGATCTAAGCAGACTTTAGTTTGATTTTACAAGGTGTGTAAGGGACCTGAAGATGGGATGAACTACATCTCCTTCGCTTTAGTCAGAAACACAGCCAGAAACTACAAGTTAGAATCCCAAATGTTTTTGTTAACATCTTTTCTTCTATAATTGGGAAACTACCTTTTTATATATTTCATGTGTGATTTGTTTCCTTTGAATAGATTGCATTATGTTATGCCAATTATAAAGTTGGAAGGCTTGGTAAAATATTTAAAATAAAATATGAATTGCAGTACAGTTTATCAGTTTTTCTCTTCTAGAGTAAACTTTTATTTTATTTTTAAGTATCTGTTTTATGAACACCAAAAAACACATGAGCAATTGTTTTTACATCAGATTCTATAAGGACACTTGTAATTGGATTCTTTTAAATAATGAATTTTATTATTGAAAGTAAAAATTTATTTTTACAAAAAATTGATTTCAATACAACTTTGAGTAATGGGAAGTACATGTGCAAGTTCAGTTATAAATGTTTTCACTTTGATTGTATATGACTGTCACATCCTCTTTTACTTATCATTAGAAAATTCTCTGGCTCTATAACAAAGATTATATAAATCATTTCAGTGTAGAGAAAGTTTGGAATGTTGTTCCAACTAGATGAATGTTTAACCAAGGGTTAAAAATAATGAAATGATTCACATTCTAACTTCAGTGACTAGGTTTATGATGATCTCATTCACCAAGAAATAACACATTTAGGTGAAAAACTGTTGTATTGGACACGTTGAGGTTTGTTTTTTGTTGTTGTTGTTTTTAATTAGAGTAGTTGAAGGTTTACAGAAAAATCATACGGAAAGTACAGACTTCCCATATATTCTCTCCCCCAAATACCACACACACAGTTTTCCCTATTAGTAACATTTTGCATTAACGTGATATCTTTACAATTGATGAACAATATTATCCTAATTATACTATTAACTACAGTCTATAACATTAGAGTTTACTCTTTGTTTTACAGTTCTCTGGTTGGTTTTTGTTTTGTTTTGTTGTAATTTTTATTCTGATAACATATATACAACCCTAAATTTCCCATTTTAATCGCTTTCAAGTATACAATTCAGTGTTGTAAATTACATTCATAATGTGCTACCATCACCACTATCCATTACCAAAACTTTTCCACCACCCCAAATAGAAACTCTGTATCAATTAGGTATTCACACCCCATTCCCCACATCATCCCCATCCCCAGTTAACCTGTATTCTAATTTCTGACTCTTATGAATTTGTGTATTCTATTTCATATTACTAAGGTCATATAATATTTGCCCTTTTGTATCTGGCTTATTTCACTCAAGATGATGTCTCCAAGGTTCATCCATGTTGTCACATGCATCAGAACGTCATTCCTTTTTACAGCTAAATAATATTCCATTGCGATAATGTGTTAGCATCAACTCTACTCATTTCCACACTTTCACAGTAAACTTTATTAAAAATTCTAAAAAAAAAAAAAAAAATACTCCATTGCATGTATATACCACATTTTGTTTATCCATTCATCGGTTGATGGACATTTGGGTTGCTTCCACCTTGGCAATTGTGAATAATGCCGCTAAAAACATCGGTGTGCACATGTTGAGTTTTTTAAACAGGTGTCTCTGAGATCTCCTAATAGAGTCCAGTGAGTGGTTGACTGTAAGGCTCTGGACCTCAGGGAGAGGTCAGAACTAAAGACATGGCTTTGATTAGCATATAAATGAGGGAGCATGTAGGGTGAAGAGTGCCAAGGCTGGACTCCTGGGTGAGTAGCAGCATGTAAAGGACCAGTTAAGGAAGCAGATCTAGTGGAGATGATTGAGAAGGTGAGTGGAGCAGGAATACCAGAAGAAAACAGTATTGCAGAAACCAAGGGAGGAGGACATTTCAAGGAGTGAGTGGTCCCGTGTATCAGACGCAGCCCAAAGTCTTAGCAATAAAACATGCCCACTGGACTAGGCCATTAGAGTTGTCAGAGACCTTTGCTCGAATGGTGTATTAGGGTTCTCTAGGCAAACAGAACTGACAGGAGATATTTGTGTGTGTGTGTGTGTGTAATGTAAATATGTATATAAAATAAATATTTTGAGATTTTTTTAATAAAAATTGTGGGGATGGGCAAGTCCAAATTCCTTAGGGCAGGCTGCAAGCTGGGAACCCTGGTAAAGGTTTTCGATGAATTCCTCAGGAGAAGCTAGCTGGCTGAAGGTAGAGATGGCAATTCTTCCTTCTGACTGCTGAAATAATCACTTCCCCTTTTAAGGCCTTCAACTGATTGATGAGATGTCTGTCATTCTCAGTTGGTTATAGATACAATCAGCCATAGATGCAATCAACTTACGGATGATTTAAATCCAGGAAGTATCCTCACAGTAACAATCAGCCCACTGCTTGCTTGACCAAACAGCTGAACACCATCACCTGGCCAAGTTGACACATAAACTTAACCACCACAAGCAGTGTTTTCAGAAGAGTATTAATATTAATATTAATGTCAGTCTAGATCAGATGGTCCCATATATTGCCATATAAATGAGGGTGTTCTTTTTTTATAATATTTGAGAAGTTACAGGTTTAAAGAAATATGCAGAGTCGCCCTCTAATGACGTGGTTCGGTCAAAACCCTAATCTTAATTTAATCAGATGTCTCAGCTGAGTCTAATACAATCAAGGAACAGCCCAGTTTACAAACAGTCTCTCTTTGGAATTCATAAATAATATCAAACTGCCACACTATTTAAAAGATGGAACTATGAGAAATTTCTACTTGTTTTCTTTGGATTTTTGCGTATTTTCCAAATTTTCTTTAATGGGCATGTACTACTTTAAAATGAGAAAACAATAAGTGTAATTGAGGCCATTAAGTTCCTTTTGTTTTTTGTTTGTTTTTAAGTAGAACAATTCTTCTGGTCACCTGTTCCTTTTTGGCTTCTGAGAAGTGGGAAGATAATTATTCTGTTGTAGTTCTTTAATTTTTCAATTCCTGTGTGCTCTTACTTTCAGCAAAGGCAGTTTTGGTTCAGCACCAGTTACCTGGTTTATGTAGGTCACAGCAGATTTTAAACCTGTGTTTCATTGTTAATAGCTTCATCTTGCCTAATATTAACTTGTTATGTTACTGTCATGTTCAGATTGGACTTCATAGCCTTGCTGATTCACATAGTCACTTTCTACAGCTTTTATTGAGAGAATTTGCTTTCTCTTTTTTCATAGCCTTTACCCATTAATGAAGCTAATGGAAAAATACTTTCCTATAATATCTCATGTTCATCAGATGAGGAAACACAGTCCCTTTCTGAGATCCCTGATCCTCAACACAAGGCAGAAATACAACTTGATAAAAATGATTACATCATCAGTGTGGTGGCAAAAAATTCTGTTGGCTTATCTCCACCTTCTAAAATAGCTAGTATGGAAATTCCAAATGGTGAGTACTTAAGATAATTTAGGACAGCAAATTAAAGTGAACAGTTTTGAAGGGTGTGGTTGCTCTCGTTTAATGTCAGTATTCTTATGTCCTCCGCCGTGGCTGCTGATGTATAAGGAGCAATGAGCAGACCGGTGTCTGATATCATTGAGAAGCAGCAGTCATTAGCATTGGCTCAGAACATCTACACTGAGGGTAGGATCATTGCTGTGACAATTACATTATTGCCTGATGTGGGAGAGTTAGGGTGGTAGATACTGCTCCTAGGAAAAAACATTTTAACAGTGTATTCAAATGTCAAATTCACATATTGCTGCAAGAGGATGAGAGGCGATGCTATTTCCACTAGCTTCTTTTACGATACTGTCAGCCAGGAAAAAAGAATTCTGTTTTGGGGGCCAGGGGCTACCGGGGCTGGGGATTGAAACTGGGACCTTGTATGTGGGAAGCCGGCACCCAACCACTGAGCCACATTGGCTCCCCTGAATTGGTTTTTTCATTTGTTTGCTTGTTGTTTGTTTTTTTTGTTTTGTTTTTTCTAGGAGGCACCGGGAACCGAACCCGGGACCTCCCATGTGGGAAGCAGGCGCTCAACTGCTTGAGCCACATCCACTCCCAAAAAAGACTCTTTTTGATCAGCTTTCTTGATAAATTCTTTATTAATAGGAGCCCTTTATTGATAAATTCTTCCTACAGTCTAAATGAAACCTTCAGTGTAAGCTTACAAAGACTCTGGTGCACTTTATAAAATTAGGTAGTGCCTTCCTTGAAGTTTGGTGAAACACCAGTAAGTATATCCCCCCTTAGTCTCTACTTAGTGCCTTTAGGGTCATGAGTTTTAAATGGCTTCCCCTCCTCTTCCTCCAAGTCATTCCCTGATTGTCCCCGCTTTGCTCTCCTGCCCCAGGAGCGTATTTCTATCACCACGTGTTCATAGAGGAAGAAACATTGGTCTAGTTAGAGTCCTCTGAGACCCTTTCCGACCCCAGCTTGAAGCAGTTCCTTATGGTTTGTTACTTAAAGGGTCTTTGTTCTGTTTCATTTGGCCATAGGGGAATTAGGAAGAAGGAATGGGAAAAGCCTGGTACTTTTCAGAGAGACAAACCAGGAGCCCCAGTGGCAGTCCCCAGCGGGAGAGGTCCCAGGGCAGCAGTCCTCAGAGGCAGGGAGGGGAGTAGAACAAAGCAGGCAAATCCCTCTTAATTTGGGCCTGGCAAAAAAAAGAATCAACTCTATGGACATCCATCTACTGCTTTAGATTCTGTTTCACTGCTTTCACAATGATAGGCAATCCTATGTCATCTTTTAAGTCAAGAACTATAATCCTTCCTTTTCCGTGTGTCTTTCAGAAGATTGTCATTCACAGAACCAACAAAGGTCTCCCCATCAGCTTTCAGAACAAACCATTGTTCTTGAGGATTTCCCGAGTGGGAGGTCCTGCAGCTCAGTACAGGTTTACAGTGTGGGCTTCTAGTCCCATTGAGCCAAAAAGCTGTCATGTCCAGAGGCTTCTGTGTTCTGAGCCAAGTTGCTGTCCTTTGCTCAGGAATATTTGCTTTAGAAATGTAAAATTTGCTCAGAACACTTCTGTCGTAACCCCTGATTTACTGAACCTTTTAATATAAATCAGTTCTAGAAATTATTTCTGACCCGCTGCTGTGGGAAGTTTCCCACTCTCTGTCAGCTGCACGGCCATAACCCTCACCACGTGCCTCACTCCCTCGACCTTGGGCCTCACTCCTCACCTAGGCCAAGAGCTGAGAGCCGGCAGGATGGGAAACCAACCGTCCAAGCCCTGCTGGAGCTTTGCCGCTTTTCCACAGGTCGCCCCCCTCCCCACCCTGGCCCCCCCTGGGGTAGCAGTCTCCCTGTTGGTGCAGCGTGCCTCCATCACGTGCCTCCGCCGCGTGCCTGGGCCAGCGCCGGGTCGCAGGCAGAAGTCCCCGCTTGCTTTCATGGGCACACAGCACAGCGGGTAGGGAGGGAAGGGCCACGTGCCCTCCACCCTGTTCTTCACCAGCTTCCCTTCCCATCTCCCCCCACCACTCGTCACCAGACACCGTCCCCTCTAGTCCCCGCAGCTCCATCTTCTTAATCTCCCTAACCTGGCCTGGTACGTCACTCCCTGATCGTGGGTGTTTTTTCTGTGATTTTTTTCCCAGCTGCTGGAAAAGTGACCTTGGGGGGGGGGGG
>JAQZBX010071377.1:0-15246 GCA_029593785.1 Cabassous unicinctus | reverse complement strand
CCTGTCTTCACTGGGATTCGATCCTTGGAACCTCCGATGTGGAAGAGAGGTGTCCTACTTCCTGCACCACCTTAGTTCCTGGTTCTTCAGCATGTCTTGTCTTGGCTCTCCCTTGTGTCACTCTCCTGTTATGTCATCATCTTGCTGCGTGGTTTGCGGGGTCCCAGGGATCAAACCCCAGTCCCTCCATATGGGAGACGGACACCCAACCACCCAAGCCACATCTGGTCCCCTGCTATATCTCTTAAGATTGACCAGAGATACCCAAAGTTACAGTCTCTTCCCATACAGGATGGTCATAAAATAAATCAGGCTTAGTTTATCACCAGCATTCCAAAAACCAGACCTAGGGAGAAAAACAAGGTCTGGGGACACATGCAAGGTTTCTAACATAGCAAATGTTTAGCCTACCCTGATTATCACAAAATCAGGACAGCGAGAATATTTGCACCAAAATTATTTTTGACTCACTTTAACTTTTAAAAACTTTAAATGCTGGATCGGAGGCAAGATGGCAGCAGAGTAAGGTGCTCCAAAGTCAGCTCATCCTACAGTGAGGTTAGAAATCAGCCAGAGTTATCTAAATCACCTGTTTGGGGAGCCCAGGAGACCAGAAGAGCATCCTACAACCTCCTTGGAAGAGTAGAAGGAGGAGACTGCCCATCTGCAGTGAAGATTCGTGAGTAGAGCACTCCACACCATAGAGGCTGGTGCCCATCATCTGCCGGCAGCACAAGCTGCCTCAGGAACTATTCCCTGGCTGCAGTTGGAAGCTCCATTTACCAAAAAAGGGAGAGGAAGACGTGGTTGGGTACCAATTTCAGCTACTGATTAGTAAATTTGGCTGCCTAAAGTCCAATAATAAGAACAGCTAAAGTTTGTCCAGCTAAAGTTTGTCCAAGTCAGAGAGAGGCTCGTAGGCTCCATTTTAAATCTACCTCTGGCATGAGGGGAAGCAGGACTGTTTGAAAATCACAGTGAAGATAGGAACAATCTTCTTTCCACCCAAGTCAGATTGTAGCCGTAACCTAGGTTCCAGCCCCACCTCTGGCAGAGAGGAAGCGGGGAGACCTGTACCAGGCTCTTCAGGCAACTGCAGGCACTTTTGACCCACATGAACTATATTATTGGGCACATCTCTGGCTCCATCCCCACCCTTGACAGGGCAGGAGAAGGGATAGTGTGCCCTCAGCCTCTCCAGGCAATTATGGTTGCTGTCAGAACCCATGAACTAGATTATTGGACACATCTGTGTCTTCATCCCTGCCCCAACAGAACAGGAGGAGGGACATTGCTCCATCACCCTTTCTGGGCAACTGCAGTTGCTTTTGGCCTGCACAGACTAGATTGCTGGGCACACTGGAGGCTCCATTCCTGCACCTGGCAAGGGAGGAGGGGAGGTGGTGATACATCAGTCTACCTGGGCAACTGAGGTCAGTTTTCACTTGCATAGCTTAGTTTGCTGTACATACCTATGGCTCCATCCCCACACCAGACAGAGAAGGAAGGGGCATAGAGCCTCATCAGTCTCTCCAAGCAGCTACAGATGATATTGGTCTCCATGGAGTGGATTACTGCACACAGCTGTAGCTCTATCCCTATCCCTGGAGGGGAGAAAGACGGGAGAAGCTTCCTCAGTTCCTGGGGCAATGCAGGCAGTTTCAGCCTCCACAGCTAACAGTACCAGCTGCATCCTCAGCTCCTATTTCCCAACCAGAAAGAATGAAAGGTCAAGAAACAGATGAAAAAGAGCTGAAAAAATTCAGATTGGCTAGACACAAGCCACTACAAAGTTCCAAATTAAGTTGAATCAAGTATCATAGAGGGGCTGTAACACAAAGCCAATCAAATAGAAGCCCTAGACTAAAGAGAGAAAGGGGCTAAGAATAAATATGACTAGTAAATCAGATGCCAAGAAAACAAAAAATTACAATCCATACCAAGAAACAGGAAGATATGTCCCAGTCAAAGGAACAAACTCAGCCTCCAGATGACATAAAGGAATTGAGACAACTAATCATAGATATCCAAACAAATCTCCTTAAATAAATTCAATGAATTGGCTAAAGAGATTAAGGACATCAAGAAGATACTGGGTGAGCACAAAGAAAAATTTGAAAGCATACAAAGAAAAATTGCAGATTTTTTGGGAATGAAAGTCACAATAAATGAAATAAAAAATACACTGGAGGCATATAAGAACAGATTTGAAGAGCCAGAAGAAAGGAACCATGAGCTTGAAGACAGGGCCTCTGAAAGTGAACATACAAAAGAACAGTTAAAGTAAAGAATGGAAAAAAATTTGAACAGGGTCTCAGGGAACTAAATGATGGGAAAAGACATGCAAACATGTGGCATGGGTGTCTCAGAAGGAGAAGCAAAGGGAAAAGAGGCAGAAGATATATTTCAGGAAATAATGGTAGAAAATTTCCCAGCCCTAATGAAAGGCATAGATATGTCCAAGCACAATGTATTTCCATCTGAATAAATCTGAATAGACCTACTCTGAGACACATACTAATCATAATGTCAAATGCCACAGACAAAGAGAGAAACCCGAGAGCAGCAAGAGAAAAGAGATTTATCACATACAAGGGATGTCCAATGAGATTAAGAGCAGCTTTATCATCAGGAACCATGGAGGCAAGAAGGCAGTGGTATGATATATTTAAAATACTGAAAGAGAAAAACTGTCAGCCAAGAATTTTAAAACTGGCAACATTCTTTCAAAAAATGAGGGTGAGTTTAAAAATACTCACAGATAAACAGAAACTGAGAGAGTATGTAACGAGGAGCCTGGCTTTGCACAGAATACTGAAGGTAGTGCTACACCCTGAAAAGAAAAGACAGGAGAGAGACGCTTGGAAGAGAGTCTATAAATGAATATTATATCACTAAAATGAAATAAAAGTGTAAAAAGAGTGGTGGAAACAAGATATGACAGAAAAAAACCCTAAAACACTGGTAAAACTGAAGGGAGAAATAGATGTCTCTACAATAATAGTTGGAGACTTCAATACACCACTCTCATCATTGGATTGAATATCTGAGGAAAGGATCAATAAAGAAACAGAGAGCTTGAATAATATGATAAATGAACGAAACCTAATAGACATATACAGAACATAGCACACCAACACAGCAGGATATACATTCTTCTCAAGTGCCCATGGATCTTTCTCCAGGATAGATCATATGTTGGGTCACAAAGCAGATCTCAACAAATTAACAAAGATCAAAATTATACAAGCACTTTCTCTGATCATAATGGAATAAAGCTGGAAATCAACCCCAGGAAGAAAAAGGGAAAATTAGCAAATATATTGAGATTAAACAACACACTCTTATATAATCAGTGGGTCAAAGAAGAAATTGCAAGAGAAATAAATATCTTGAGACAAATGAAAACAAGAACTCAACATATAAGAACCTATGGGATGCAGCGAAAGCAGTGCTGAGGGGGGAATTTATAGCCCTCAATGCTTACTTTAAACAAACAAACAAAAAAAGCTAAAATCCATGATCTAACTACACAGCTGAAGGAACTAGAAAAAGAACAGCAAAATATACAAACAAGCATAAGGAAGGAAATAACAAAAATAAATGAAATTGAGAACAGAAAAACAATAAAGAGATTTAACAAAACCAGAAGTTTGTTCTTCAAGATCAACAAAACTGACTAAACCCTTAGCTAGACTGACAAAGAAAAAAAGATAGAAGATACAAATAAATAAAATCAGAAAGGAAATTGGTGACATTACTACTCACCCCCCTAAAAATAAGAGATCATAAGAGGGTACTATGGACAATTGTATGCCAACAAATTAGACAATGTTGAAAAATGGAAAAATTCCTAGAACATACATGATACACTGACCTTAGAAGAAAGAGAAGACCTCAATAAACTAATCACAAGCAATGAGATTGAAACAGTCATCAAACAACTCCCTAAAATGAAAAGCCCAGGACCAGATGGCTTTAAAGCTGAATTCTATCAAGCATTCAAAGATTTAATATCAATCTTGCTCAAACTCTTCCAAAAAATTGAACATAATGAAATGCTACCAAGCTCATTCTATGATGCCAATATCACCCTGATACCAAAGCCAGATAAATATATTTTGAAAAAACAAAATTATAGATCCATTTCCTTAATGAATAAAGTTGCAAAAATCCTTAACAAAACACTTGCTAGTCAAATCCAACAACAAATTAAAATAATTATTCATCATGATCAAGTGGGTTTTATCCCAGGCACACAAGGGTGGTTCAACACAAGAAAATCAATCAGTGTAACACACCAAATTAATAAATCAAAGAAGCAAAATCACATGATCATCTTGATTGATGCAGAAAAGGCATTTGACAAAATCCAGCATCCTTTCTTGATGAAAATACTACAAAAGATAGGACTAGAAGAAAATTTTCGCAATATGATAAAGGCCATATATGAAAAACACACAGCTAACATTGTACTCAATGCTGAAAGACTGAAAGATTTCCCATTGAGATTGGGATGAAGACAAGGATGTCCACTGTCACAACTATTGTTCAATGTAGTGTTAGAGGCTCTAGTGAGAACAATCAGGCAAGAAAAAGAAATAAAAGTCATCTAAATTGGAAAAGAAGAAGTAAAACTTATGCTAATCACAGATGATATGATCTTATACCTAGAAAATCCCAAAAAATCTACAACAAAGTTACTAGAGAGAAAAAAAATTCAGCAGAGTGACAGGATACAAGATTAATATGCAAAAATCAGTAGCATTTCTATACATTAGTAATCAGCAATCTGAGAAGGAAGTCAGGGGAAAAAATTCCATCTACAATAGCGACTTAAAAGAATCAAATATTTAGGAATAAACTTAACCAAGGACGTCAGGTACTTGAATTCAGAGAACTACAATGCATTGCAAAAAGAAATCAAAGGAGACCTAAATAAATGGAAGAACATTCTTTGTTCATGGATGAGAAGACTAAATATCGTTAAGATGTCAATTCTACCCAAATAGACATACAGATTACTGTATAAAAATTCCAACAGCCCTTTTTTAAAGAAATGGAAAACCCAATTATCAAATTTATTTGGAAGGGTAAAGGGCCCCAAATAGGCAGAAATATCTTAAAAAGGAAGAGTGAAGTTGGAGAACTCTCATTTCCATACTTTAAATCATATTACTTAGCTACAGTGGTAAAAACAGCATGGTTCTGGCATAAAGACAGACTCATAAACCTATGGAACCAAATCGATGGTTCAGAAACAGACCTTCACATCTATGGTCAAGTGATTTTTGACAAGGCTGTCAAACCCACCCAGCTGGGGCAGATCAGTTTACTCAACAAATGGTGCTGGGAAAGCTGGATATCCATAGCCAAAAGAAAGACAGAGGCCCCTATCTCACACCTTAAACAAAAATTAACTTAAAATGGATCAAATACCTAACTATAAAATCTGCTACCATAAAGCTCCTAGAGGAAAATGTAGGGAAACATCTTCAAGACCTGGTGGTAGATGGTGGATTCTTAAACCTTACACTGAAAGCACGAGCAACAAAAGAAAACATGGATAAATGAGACCTCCTCAAACTTGAACACTTTTGTGATTCAAAGAACTCTGTCAAGAAGGTGAAGAGGCAGCCCACTCGATGGGAGAAAACATTTGGAAACCACATACCACTATAAGGGTTTGAGTTCCATGCTTATAAAGAGATCATACAACTCAACAATAAAAGAGCATGCAATCCAATTTAAAAAATGGGCAAAAGACTTGAACAGACATTTCTCTTAAGAGAAAATAGTAATGGTGAAAAAGAACATGAAAAAATGTTCATCACTAGCTATTAGAGAAATGCAAATCAAAACTACAATAAGATATCATCTCACACCTCATAGAATGGCCTTTATTAAAAAAAAAAAAAGACACAAAAAAACACAGAAAACTACAAGCGCTGAGAGGATGTGTTGAAATAGGAACACTCTTTCACTGTTGGTGGGAATGTAGAATGGTAGAGCCTCTGTCAAAAACAGTTTGGCAGTTCCTCAAGAAGCTAACTATAGAATTGCCATATGATCCAGCAATTCCTCTACTAGAAATATATCCAGAATAGCTGAAAACAGTAACTCAAACAAACATTTGCACACCAATGTTCATAGCAGCATTATTCACCATTGCCAAAAGATGGAAACAACCCAAGTGTCTATCAACCTAAAAATGGATAAGCAAAATGTAGTATATATATATGATGGAATATTATACTACTGTAAAAAGAAATGAAATTGGGACACATATGATAAGAACGATGAACCTGAGGACATTATACTAAGTGAAATAAGCCAGAAACCCAAGGAAAAATATTGTATGTTATCACTAATAGGAACTAAATATGAATAATATAGGCATGGAGTTAAAACCTTGACTATAGTTGACTAGGAGATAAGATGAGGACTGAGAAAGGGTACTGATGCTTAATGTATGTAGAGTTTTCAATTAACTTGACAGTAAAAGTATGCAAATGGATAGAGTTGATGGTAATACATTATAGTGAGTATAACTAACATGGCTGGTTTATAAACAGGATTGTGGCGGAACGGGGTAGTCTAGGGATGTAAATGTCAATTGAAAGAAAACTAGTGTCTGAATAGCATAGTGAATCCAGAGGTGGATGAGGATTGTGGTTAATAATACAAATACAAAAAAAGTTTTCCTATGAACTAGAACAAATGTACATCACTATTACAAGGTGGTACGAATATACCGATGCATAAGAAAAATACAATTAATGTAACTTATGGACCATAGTTAATAGCAATATTGTAACATTCTTGCATTCATGTCACAGGAGGTACTATATCAATGCTAAGGATCAATAATAGGGTTTTGGGATTTTTTTCTTTTGGACTAAGGAAAATATTCAAAGATTTATTGGGGCGATAACCATACAGCTCTGTGATGAAAGTGAGAGCCATTAATTGTACACTTTGGATAAAATGTACAAGGTATGGGACTGTGTAACACAGTGAATCATGTGGTGGAAGATGGACTGTAGTTAACATAAATATGAGAGTATTCTCTCATGAATTATAACAAAGGTATAATACTAATGCATAGTATTAATAATAGGGTTGTATGGAAAAACTATACCAAGTGTATACTATGGACCATAGTTAGTAGTAATAGTCTGATCATGTCCTTTAATAATCGGTAACAAATGTTTCACAACAATGTAAGTTGTTGGACGGGTGATGTATAAGAATTATGCACATTACGCCCGATTGTTTTGTAAACCTACAACTTCAATAAACAAATACATAAAAAGGTAAATGCTATACATGACATGCAATACTTTTAGGAAGTTTTGTGTGAATTTGGGTGTGTGTGAATTGAATATTTATATACTGATTCACAAAAATGTGCATGCACACACACACTAAATAAACAGGACATACCACTGAACAAGATATACACAATGGTCATTTCATCTCCATAACACTAGGTCACACAAAAACTGCCCTGGGCCTCTCTCAGGCTAAATCAGTGCATCACACAGCCACAGGAACTCAGAAGGACCAAAACCACTAACAAAATAATTTCTCTTGAATTCCATTATGAGAGCATCAACAAACAAACCCATCCATCTAACCCAAAGCCAGTGCCAAGCACTGGGACTCTAAATCCCTGCCTCTAAAATAAATGCACTGTTCTCTTCTCCAAATACCAATTTTTCAACTAGCCTCCACAAGCTTTTTGTTCTGTACTCCCTCCCCACTGTCACTTTGGTATTTCAATAAATGTGCCCTTTTGGTGACTTAGATAGCATTTCATTCCATGTGGAAATCATGAATATCTAATATCTAAAATCTAATGTCAAAACAGAACCATATATCACCATCCAATATTATTAAAACAGAAAGAAGTTATTTGTGAAGACGGGCAGAGGTGAACTTGCCAACTTTGCCCAAATTCTCCAGCTACCGGAAGTTATTTTCTCTCCCTGACTCAAATGAAAAGTTTTTATAACTCAAGTTGAGCCAAGAGGGTGGAAAAGTAAAGGTAACAGTCATGAAAAATGATTTCCAGAGTACATGGCTAAATTTCTAGAATGAGCAGATTATAATCATTGCTTCCTTTTTTCAAAACTTGTTTCTCCATTACCTCCTTGCAATCAGCTCCCTTCCTCACCACTCTACTGAAATTGCATACTTTACTGTCTTCAGTACCCTCTTCCTAATAAGTCAAATTGCTTCTTTTCTCAGTCTTTGTTCTCTACATTCTCTAGCTTGCCCTTCATTCAGTTAGTTGACTAACACTTCTTGAAACTCTGTGTCTCTGGCCTTTGGGACATACCTGGGTTCTAGTTATTTCCTGCCTCTCCACTTGCTACTTTTCTCTTTCTTCTTGGATTACATTTATAGGACATTCTGCTAACCTCTGTCCCTCATTCTAATTTGCTCTTTTTCCCATTGCCATTCTCACAACAAAAAAGATTCAAAGCCACTGACTCCTAGTCACAAAAAAAGGATGTTTTCAGAGTTTAGCTCAGAAAAGACTCAGGAGAAAGGCAGGGCCACCATGAATTTTCCTTGGATTGAGACCTGCATAATCTCAGACTGAATAAGGTTGTTCAAGAAAGCAGTGAAAACTCACAGGACTCTCTGCCAAAGTCTTCTCCAAGCAAACAGTGAAGCTTTTACCTCCATCATCATAGGTCAGATGCCAAGGACACAAGGTTCATAGCATAAGGGCCACAAGCTCAATTATTTCTCCAGTAACCAGAAGCATGTTGCTAAGCAGTCAAATGCTAAATTGATATGTAATTAAAATCACCTTTTGCCTGTCAGCACCCCTGAGGATCAGCACATTTGTCTAAGAGAATATGTAATTAGGCAATTCTGAATTATGGAATTAGGGACTCAGAGAAATGTGTTCTCCATAGCGTATCCTTATAAAACATGGCATCCTCCAGAGCCCAGGATGAAAAGCAGTGGTCACTGACGAAATGCTTGATTGATTTGATACAAATGGAGGTAAAATTCCTTGCTTTCCCAATAAAATATTCACTGAATTTTAATATGTCCCAGTAAATGTTACTTTAAATTTTAAGAGCTCCTCAGGATTCATTCATTCAGTTAGCCAAACACCAAATTGTCTGCTGAATGTGTATGGGCACTATAGGAAATGTAGAGGTAAATTAGAAATATTTATTCTGGATAAGAAATTGATGATCTAGTAGTATAAGTGGAAAGAAAGTGCTGCAAGAGCTGTCCAGATAAAACACTACATTTTTATTATTTTTAATTTTAAGGTAGATTTCTTTTAGTGCCAGGAAATAGAAGGCAGTAGGAAGTAGCATTTGAGATATATTGCCTATCTCAATTAATTCATTCATTCAACAAGTATTTCTTAATTGCCCACAAAGCATGAGGATGTGGAGGCTACAGTAGTGACAAAACACACAGTGACTGGGCCCCTATGTAGCTAAGAGTCTCATCAGGACAGCAGACACTGTATAAATAATCACAAGAACACTGTGGAACAATGAGATGGGTGTTGTAACTGGGCAATTTCCAGGTTGTCCTGCATCTCCCATTTCTTTAGACATCCTTGTGATTCCCCTTTCTCAGCCAGGAGGCCCTGAAATGGAGGAAAATGTTCACCTATGACACACAAGGACAAAATATCCATTTATGAATCACAGATATTTGTGTTTTTTCTTCTAAGAAACTCAGCTCTACTGTGGAATAAAATTAGGGCAGTCAGAAAAATGTTGGTCATTCCGCTGATCATGAATGTAGTCTAAGAATAAATACCAGGTAATGTTTCTCAGACATGATAATCCTTTTCACAAAAGCCAGATAAGCATCATAGTGTTTAAACAAGCCGCTTGGTTTGCTGGTGAAAATGTCTTCTGTTGGGTAGCCAAGACAACTCCATTGGGACATGGCCCCAAGGCAGCAGTTTATAAAAGATGACTACTTTTTTTTTGCCACACAAGCAATATTAGTCATATTATACCTGGTAATACATTCATTCCAGATATAAAAACAAACTCACTAATAGTGGTCCTGTATAATATGGAGGCTTCTTTATAAAATATTTTTGTTAAATTTCTTTTTAAAAATCTTTTTCTGAAAGCATAAACATACTTCAAAAATTGAACGAGCCTAGTTCATTTAGTCATCAATTCATTCTCTCACTGGTTCATTCATTCAGCAAACACTACACTTGGAGCTATAGCGATGAGCAGAGCATGGCCCTGCTCTCAAGGTCTCCACAATCCAGCCATTAAAGCACTGAAGAATGGTGATGGGCTCTAACCTGGCAGACACACAACATACTTACAAAGCTTAACCAAGTGGGCCCAATGGAGGTGGATCTTCAAGGAAGAAAACAGCAACCACCAGGCCTAAGTGGTGGCCACAGGTGTGCCAAGCTAAGGTGATACCTGAAGGAACAGCCCGGAGGCTTTTAATTGGGGGAGTAATTAAGAAACTTTCATGTTTCGAGCTTGGTTTCTTTATGTATTAATCTAATAAGAATTTTTCCCTGAGAGGGACGTGGTGTTTAGTGAATGGGAAGATGATAAAAATGAACACACTGATTGTGGACCTTAAGGTATCATAAAATTAGGATTATTTCTTTCTAAATAAAACCCTTCCAGAAATCCCATCTTCTATCTAAGCCTCAAGGCTGATCAAAATAGTGTTTATAAAGAGCTTGTCTTCTCTAGAACAGGTGAACTCGAATCCTGAGGATGGATATGGAGCTAGGAGAGTGTGGTGCTTTAACAGTTACACATTACTTTAGCAAACACACACATAGAACATGTGGGGAAATAGAAATCAGTTACTCCAAGAGCCCAGGTTGATTGAGATATAAAAGGATGAGAGGGAAAGAAGGGGAGATGGGTTGGGGGAAAGAGAGAGAGAGAGAGAGAGAGAGAGAGAGAGAGAGAGAGGAAGGGAGGGAGGGAGGGAGAGAGAAGACTGAAAAAGGGGAGGAGGAGGATATGAGGAGAGAGGGAGGGGGGTGAGCTTCCATAGTTATCAAATAATGATCAATATTTTCCTCAGCACATTTTCATTCCTACATCTCAATATTCTCAACAAGTATCATCTGATGGAATTTATGTTATACAACTGAAGTCTAGAGGGGTTAAGAATTTGTCACATATACTACATCAACTCAGGAGAGGAGAAGGCATTGGGTTTAAGGCCAGTGTTCAGTGCTAATCAATCTATCATTCCACTTCCAAACTAGTTCTGAACAACACTTGCAAAAATGGGCTATAAATCAAAAAGGAAAGGAACTCTGAGTCACCTCATAGCTGATCCAAAGTGCCTCAACTTGGTGCCATCACACCCTCAAATTTAGAGTGACCAAAGGGCCAAGAAATCTCAGATTTCACGTATTTCATGCTGAGCCAGCAAACTTCTACTTGGAACTGCAGAGATATCCCTCTCACCTCTCTTACCGTCTCTCAAGATGTAGAAAGCACCCTTTGCTTCCTCAGTACTGGCTGGAGAGAAAGAAGATGCTACATTTGTGGCCATTAATTTTTTTTCTGTTATTAGCTCACATTAATTTTTACTCTTAATTTTACAGTAGGGTAAGTATTGATAAATCCATGAAACCACTACCCCTATCAAGGTAGAAGATGTTTCCATCACCTGAAAATTTTCCCTCATGCCCCTTTCCAGTCAATTCCTGCCAATCCCTGACAAAGGTAACCACTGCACTGATTTCCATCTCTATTTAATAGCTGTGCCTGTGCTAGAACTTCATTAAAATGGAGTCACGCAATATGAACTCTTTCATGCCTGGCTTTTTTCGCAAAGTATAATGATTTTGAAATGCATCAAAGTTATTGTGTACATCAGTATTTTCTTTTTGTTGCTGAGTACATAGTATGAATAGACCACAATTATTTATCCATTATCCTGTTGGTGGAAATTTGGGTTGTTTTCCATTTGGGGTTATTAAGTATAAAGCTGCTATGAACATACCTGTACAGATTAGGGTAATTCACACTTTTATACTAGTTCCCCTTGGCGGGGATAGCACTGTCTTTCTTTGAAAGCTTCCAGAAGCTGCAGAGTGGCTAGCCATCATGGGAATTGAGGAAGAATGATGAGCTTACCTCTGGTTCTCATAGTAATACTGAGTAACTCATTTACAAATGAAGGATGGCATATGGGAAATATTTAGACTAAATAATGGCTCATTACTTTCTATAAATTCATTCCCTTTGGGTAAATACTGAAAAGTATAATAGACTAGGTATATGTTTAATTTTATAAAAATCATAAAACAAAAAGCCCTTTTCTCTGGAGGTTGCACCATTTTACCCTCTGACCAGGCGTGCGTGAGAACTGCAGCTGTTCCACATCCTCAGCAACACCTGCTGTGGTCAATTTTTCTAAATATTAGCCCATCCAGTAGGTGTGTAGTAGTATTCCATTGTGATTTAATTTGACTTTCACTGATGGCTAAGTATATTGATGACTTTGCCATGTTTATATTAGCCATTCATATATTGGCTTTTGTGAAAGTCCGTGTTCAAGTCTTTGCCCAGTTTTTAATTTGGTTATTTGTCTTTTTATTTGAACCATAGGAATTTTAAAGAATTCTATTCTGGATGCAAGACCTTTGTCAAATATATGTTTTGTGAATATTTCTTGCTAGTCTGTGGCTTGACTATATTTTACTGATGGCTTCTCTGTGTGAAGAGAGATAGGAGAAAAGTTCTTTTTTCCCATGCTGATCTCTAATTGTTCTAGCACCACTTATTGAAAAGACTTTCCTTTCTTCACTGTATTGCTTTGGAACATTTGTCTAAACTAAATTGATTGTATTACTCTGAGTCTATTTCAGACTCTTTTGTTTCATTAATCTAACTTTACTTCAGTACCACACAATCTTTTTTACTAAAGCTTTATAGTATATCTTGAAATCAGATAATGTAAGTTTCCAACTTTGTTCTTCCTTGTTCAATTCTAGGTGCCTTACTTACCAGCTTACTGTTAGAATTACCTTGTCAATTTCAACAACAACAAAAAATGCTTAGAAATGGAACCAGATTGAGACCTCAGAAATAGACCCTCACATCTACATTTAAGTGATTTTTGACAAAGCTGACAAGTCTACCCACCTGGATGAGAACAGTCTATTCAACAAATGGTGTTGGGAGAATTGGATATCCATATCCAAAAGAAAGTGTGTCCCTATCTCACATCTTATACAAAAATTAACTCAAAATCAATCAAGGACCTAAATATAAAAGCTACAACCATAAAACTCCTAAAAGAAAATGTATGGAAACAACTTCACGATATTGTGGTATGTGGTAGTTTCTTAAACATTTCACTGAAGCATGAGAAATGAAAGAAAAAATAGATAAATGGGAAAAATATATAATACTAATATATGGTATTAATAGTTGGATAGATTGGAAGGAAAATACACTAACTGTAAGATAAGGGATATAGTTAGTAGTAATATTTTGACAATGCTCTTTCATGGCTTGTAACAAACGTTTCACAACAATGCAAGGTTTTGGTGGTGGGGTGATATATGGGAGCCCTGTATGATATACATGTTTATTTTGTAAGTGCAAGCTTTTACCATACAATATTGTTCATGTATGTTCATGTATGAATGATATATTTCAAAAAAGCTTTTTTAATGAAAAAAGGTTTAGATTTTTAATGGAATTGCATTGAATCTATACATCAATTGGGGGGAAGTTGATATCTTAACTATATGGATGTTTGTATATTGACCTTGTAGCCTGCATTCTTGATAAATCACTTATTAGTTCAAGTAGTTGCTTTAAATTTTCCATAGAATTTTTTATGTACAAAATATGTTTATCTGTTAACAAAATTTTTTCTTCTTTTCTCATCCATAGGATTTTTTTCATCCCTGATACACTGGTTAGGACCTCCAGTAAAATGTTGAAAGACATTACAAATGTACTCCAGTACAAAGTAGTGAGCATAGACATCTTGCCTTGTTCTTGACCTGGGGGAAAGCATTCAGTCTTTCTTCATTAATTGCGATATTATCTGTAGGTTTTTCATGGATGAGTTTCATCAGATTGAGAAAGTTTGCTTCAGTTTCTAGTTTGCTGAGAGTTTTTATCATGAAGAGGTGTTGAATTTATAAAACATGGTTACTCAATCTATTGAGATGATCCTGTGTTTTTCCCATTTTGTTAATGTGATCATTTATAAACCAACCTTGCATTCTTGCCATAAACACTACCTGGTCATTATTAGCAGTTTTATATATTACATATATGTACTTATCATAGATAATACATATTTGTATATGCATGTACACATTTATCTTTTATATATTTATATACTTATATATTTATTCTTTGTTCACAGTTTTGTTCAAATCATATACATACACATATTTGGTTTGTATTCTTTGTGCTGTTATTGTCATGTATTTTACTTCTACACATATAATATATCTCAAATGTATTGTTAATATTTTTACTTTGATAAAATATTGGCCATATCAATTATAATTGTGTTATGTTGCTGTTTTGTTCCAATTTTAAATTTTAATTTTATGGTGATAGTATTTATATAATGTAAAATTTGCAATGTTAACCATTCTAAGTGTACAATTCAGTGACATTAATTATGTTTACAATGTTGTGCTACCGTCACCACCATCCATTACCAAAACTTTTTATCACCTGAAACAGAAACTCTGTACCCATTAAGAAATAACTCTGCATATTGAAGGATAGGAAAGGTGTGTAGTGATATAACTGGGTTTGGTGGTGCAGGGTCAACAGATGGGTAGATTAGGAAGGGCGGGCTAGAATACCCAGGATACTGGAGGGAGAGATGAGAGGGGGACTAGGTGCCTAATAGGGGAGGATAATCAGCTTGCCAAGACCTCTTGTGGCATGTAACTATGAATCTTGTCATCCAACGAGTCAAGACAGGGGAGTGTTATGTGCCCCAGAGGGATGGGGAGGAAGGAACAGAAAAGATCAAACAGGGTGTATTTTAGTGGTCAGGGGAAATGAATGGACACAGGACATGGTAAATAACATCAAAAATTATTAAACTGTACCATCTAAATTGTAAACTATACTGTAAACCATTGACAATGTTTAGTAGCTATGTTTCACTATCTGTATGACAGTTATAACAATGCTACCATCCACATAAAAAAGGTTTTAATATGGAGTGAGGAAAGGAGAAGGAGATTGGGTATATGAG